>PVJN01004120.1:33530-93450 GCA_004026805.1 Lasiurus borealis | reverse complement strand
TTCCATTAAAAGAACAGGAGAGACAGGACAAACCCAAACAAACAAAACTGATCGCTAAGAGGGTGGGTAAAAATTGGGTAGAAGGTAATTTTGACTTCGCCTCTGTTATTGATGTCCATTTCAAAAAGTACACATTCTAAAATGTAAGTCACATTTAAAGAAAAGGTAAAATGTGAAAAATGGCCTTTGAAGAAGAAAAGCTAAATAAACCTAACCCTACATCAAATTCAGTCACAGAATCGCATGTATAAATAATTAAAACAGGGGACTTTAAAACACAGTGTTATGATAGCTCACGCTCAGTGGGATATTTACTCTAAGAACAGAAATAACTGCAAAGAAACATTGAAATTGGTTTGGTGTATCTGTATGGGAATTAAACCATTTCTTTCTGTTGCAGGGTAGATTAAATGGGTAAATGCACGGACATTGAGGAGGGCCATAATTATCACTGTAGGAACCCGGTAAATAGAGCTATTTGTGAGTATTCAGAAAATGATAGAGATGTACTTTACTGATAAAAGAGATGAATTATTCAATAAATGGTAATGGGACATGTAACTAGCTCTTTCATGAAGAGTTGGGTCACTAATTTAATCTTTACATCAAAATGAATTCCGTATGAATTAGCTCATAAGTGTAAGTACTAAGAATAATATTTGGGTTTATTTTTAATCACGGGGTTGAGTAGGCATTGTAAGTAAAAGAAAAACAAGCAATGAAGAATGCACTAAAAATGTGATTGAGGAAAACGGAAGACAATTTTCAAAAATCTGAAGTGGTGAAGACAGCATCAAAATTAAAAATAAATCCATATCTCTATGGGGAAACATGTAAATAATATCAAGAGTATTAGTAGAAGTTCCTTAGTTTGCCACAAAATCCTAAATTAATCAAAATATGAAAAGGACCAATTAAGCTAAAGTACATTAAATTAAAAATAGCGAGTTAAATTAAAAAAATACACCCAGCCGAGACCGGTTTGGTTCAGTGGATAGAGTGTAGGCTTGGGGACTGAAAGGTCCCAGGTTCGATTCCGGTCGGGGGGCATGTACCTTGCTTGCGGGCACATCTCCACTGTGGAGCATGCAGGAGGCCGCTGATCGATGCCTCTCTCTCATTGATGTTTCTGACTTTCTATCTCTCTCCCTTCCTCTCTGTAAAAAATCCATAAAATATATATTTTTTAAAATAAAAAAATAAACAATAAAAATAAATAAAAAATACACCCATATTTACTCCCAATAAGTGTGAATCAATTACAATGATACAACACTATTCCTGTATGGGACTGGCAGCAAATCAAAATATTAAATATTATCCCAGTCTGAAGAGTGAGCGGGGAAATCATGGATTTCCCGGCCTGTGTGCAGACATCCCAGGAGAATGCAGTGTGGCCACATGTTGTAACTGCTCTATTTGGACAGTGTGTGGCTTCCAGGAATTGTGTATCTCTCATCTCTGCCTTGTGTGGGGAGGAGTAAACATTGGCACAGCCTGTAATAGCATGTGCAGTGTTGTACGTCCAGGTTTAAAAAGATCCACACACTTTGGCCCAGCCATGACACTGGAATGCACCACCGTCTCTAATATGCAAAAAAGTATTACACCCCACAGTCACTGCAGCATTTGTTTGTGAGAGGGCTGTTTTGTTGAATAATTCCAACATCTCTTCCGGGAGTTCTCATCTGTATCACTTCCTTCCAGGCAGAGGGAGTTTCATAGCGAACATGGCTCTGTCTGTCTGCTCAGGGACCCTTTCTCCATCCAAAGGGGGAAGAAAGGGACAAATGTAATACTTTCAACAGTAAAGATTGGGAAAAAAAAACAAATAAAAAGAAGGTTGATTTATCAATTCCCCATTTAACTCCACTGGCTGTTTCAGTCATAAGGGCTGGGCTTTGGCCCAGGGTCTTCTATGCCCATTGTGGTTGGAGCCCAAGAGTCCCAACACCTAAGTCCCATAGTTCCAAACCTCGCAAACACAGAGCTTCTCTTTTCGCCTAGAATCCTCCTGGTGGGGTCTTATCACTAATTCAAGACAGAAGAGAAACTTAATATATGATGCAGAAAAGAAAGAGACAGAGAATCCAAAAGTTGAATTTCTACACTTCTTTAACCAACTGTTGACTATTAGGTGCTGTAATTCCATACATAGGGTTCCTTCATGGTTCAAAATAGCTAGCACTGCCGAAACTGGTATGGCTCAGTGGATAGAGCGTTGGCCTGCAGACTGAAAGGTCTCAGGTTCGATTCCGGTCAAGACGTGTACCTTGGTTGCGGGCACATCCCCAGTATGAGGCATGCAGGAGGCGGCTAATTGATGTCTCTCTCTCATCGATGTTTCTAACTCTCTATCCCTCTCCCCTCCTTTCTGTGAAAAATCAATAAAATACAACATTTAAAAATAGCCAGCTGTAATTTGAGAGGCTGTCTCTGATGTATGAGGGCACCCCATGCACTTCCTTTCCTTCCTTTCCTTGCCTACTCTCTTTTCTCCCAACTTTGTTCACCTGGGATTGTACTCAAAGACTAAAATCTAGAGTTTTCTCTTTCTCAGGTTTCTAGGAACCAAAAGAAAGCCAGTGCAATGAATGGTTCTGGAAGCAAATCCTCTTTATGGGCAGTGATATGGCCCCTTCACCTGCTGGAGGTAAAAGAACCCCTTTGCCCTTAAAGGAGGCTGTGCCATAAGTAACCCTGTATGAACACTTGCAGCTTTTTTAGTTGGAATCGGGCACAGATGGAAATCAAGGCGTCAGAAGGTCAGTGGTGGCTGCACTTGTTGATTTAAGAGTCACGATACTTTGAGGGATGTCACTGCTTTTTATGACTTTGCAGGTTTTACAAAAACAAAAACAAAATGATATGCTCACATGGCAAAATTAATTACACAGATAAAAAACGCTTCCTAATAAGAACGGGGCAATGCTATAAGAAGATATTGCGTGCTAAATGTATAACCAACCAGAATTTAATCTGGATACCACCTAAGCAAAAAATTAGGAGAAGCAAAATTAGGAAAATCCACTAGAGCGTGGGAGATTAATGGTTCTATAAATCTGAATTGAAGGAGGATCTTGAAAACCTATCTGCCCACCCATGTTTTCGCAGCATCAGTCACAAGCTATGAGGGAGAGCAAAGCAAACCTCCTCCAATGACGACCCAGAATTTACTGGTTGCAGACCGTTATTCAGTCTGAAAACAGGAAGTTGTCACATCTCAGGACAGAGACAAACCTTGAAGACATCACACTAAGTTAAATAAGCCAGTCACAAAAGCACAAATATTAATATGGGGGGAGGGGATGAGGGAATAAGGAGGGAAGAAAAGAAGGGTGATGAGCAGCTGTGTGATGGGTATAGATTTTGATTTGAAAAATGAAAAAGTTCTGAAGATATGTGCGCAATAGTGTGAATATACACAGCACTACTGAACTGCAAACAAAAAAAATGGGTTAACATGTTAGAAATATTTCAAAGGACTACAGCTACTCAAAATTTTACTTCGGTCACATGGAATTACACTAGATAACTAAACTTTAAAAATCAACAATGACAAATACCCAGATCTCCAATCGGCCTGGGAAATACTTCAGAGCTACATATTAAATAGACCAGCAACATTAGAAAAACATCTGTTAGGATATATTTCAACTTAAGGAAAATGGAAATTTGACCTCTATATATTTTTTTAGTAAGAAGAGAGGATACTCTTTACAGGAACTTGGATGAGACAAAGATTAATCAAACGGAACAAAATAACAGTAACGATGAAATACCTCCCCTGATGCAAATAAAAAGTGCACCACTGTGTTACGATTAAATTTTTATATTTATAAAATATGCTGCTATTATAAAAAAAAAAAGCAACCCAAACACTGGGGAAAATATTCCTAATATATAATATGTGAAATAATTATATCAGAATACAAAGAGCTCTTATAAATACAAAATAATTGAACAAAAAATTGAATAGAAAAACAAGGAAATAATTTATCACAAGAATGGTTAAAATAAAAACAGCTTTTGGAGATTATGTAGAGATAACCAAGCTTACAATAATGCTGCTAGAAGTCTAAATTAACAAAAATAACTTCTGGAAACTACTGGACAATATCTGCGGTAGTTAAGCACGTGCAGATTCTACTCTAACAACTGCTCCCGCAGGGATATACCCAAAATAACGGAACATCTGTTCACCCACAAGCATGTGCCAAGTTAGTTATACCTGCAGCTTATAAGAGCCCAAACCTTCCAAATATAAAGCCACACAATGGATGCTCACCGAGTATAATTACACATGATGATCATACACAGCATTGAATATGGAGAGATTAAAACCACGCTCCATAAAAGAAATGAACTCTACAAACTTAATTTCTAACACAGGAGGTCATACAAAACAGCATATAAGTAATTCTCCTTTTATGAAAGTAAAAGACAAAACAAAGTAAAACAAAACCAAACTAAACGATAGTGCAGAGGCCAAGACAGGGGTTTCCCTGTGTGAGGGTGAGACAGGGACTAGGAGAGGGTTTTTAGGAAACTGACGATGCTGTGTCTTAATCATTTCCCTTGCCTGCCTGTGATTTTCAATGATTCAAAATTCATCCAACCTGTAATATCTTTCTATACACACATTTACTACAATGAAATAACATATAACAAATCTTGTTTGTGTTTAGTGAATCATTTTTATTTTAGGAGATTTTAAGATCATTATAATAAATATAACTTTTAAAATTAGGATTTCATATCAATTCAAGTTTCCTTATTAGTGTAAAACTCACCCTGCACAACTTTAGATGGTTTAAATATAATTACACAAGAAAACTATTTCAAATCCAGCTTGTCACAACACAGACTTCTGGGGAGTAGATTTTAGTTTATGAATAAGCTTAAGGCATAACTGGCCACTGGGGCATAAAAGCTACCACGACCTAATGTCATCGCTGAAGAGAATATCTGGGTATACACAGCTTTGTGGCTCTCAGCACCTTAGGATGCCATTACAGTGGTACCTTGAGATACGAGTGCCCTAACTTACGAGACTTTTGAGATACGAGGCCTCGAGCGAGCGACTTTGGCTTTGAAATACGAGCAACATCTGAGATAGGAGTCATCACGCGGATCGGCCGGCTGCACACGACCCACCAGTTTACCACGACTTGAGCATCTCATAGTTTCCCAGGCCTCAAGGTTACGGAATGAATTAAACTCGTATCTCGAGGTACCACTGTATCTGATAACTACACCTCCTCCTATCCACCACGGACAGTGTAACCTTTCTGTAATTAAGTGCAGCCGTTATACACATCTCTCTATATAAAAGCCAAGCGACCAGATGACCAAACGACTGGAATGACAAAACTGACCAGAACGCTCAGTGGCTATGATGTCCACTGCAGCAGCCCACTGGCCCGATCAGTCCCTCCCGCTCCACAGCCGCTACCCCAATGCTGACTTGGGGTGGGGCCAGCCAGCCAACCTCCCATATCCCCTCACCTCCTACCTGCCATCCCAGCCCTGATCAGACAGGCCCACTGGACACCACCTGTGCACGAATTTGTGCATCGGGCCTCTAGCTTTAACTAAACTCCTGTGACCACAAGAAAACAGAGATTAATGTTAGAATAGTTAATGATTCAAGATGTAATGATACTGCGTAACATTATAATGTAAGAAAAATTATCTTACTAGAAATAAAAACCAAAATCAAAGCTCTCTACCTTAAAAAGGCAGATAATGAAAATATAAAAATCTACCCATAGTTATCTGCTGCTAAATAAAATAAAAAAATGTAGCTGTTTATAAAAATCAATTCTTGTAATTGCTGATCTTCATTCTCCCATTTTTGTCTTATTAAAAAATAAACAGGGTGATCACCTCCTTAAATAATTATAAGGTTTTAGTTCAGCTTTAATTCTGGGGAATCTAGTTACAAGCTCAAAAAATTAAAAAAAACAACAAGTGAATCATCTTGTCTTTCCACAGAACAAACATGTAGCTTATATGTCATAGTTGCTTAATGTTATAAATATTAAAAGGATTTTCATATGACGTTATAATAGTATGCCACAGAAAACAGTATTTATTATTAAGTACATCATTTAAGACTCATTATTTTTTATGAAGTTTTGAGATAAATTAATCACCTACGAATGCATGTAATATTATGATGATGGACAGCCTTTCAGAGATAATAGTCAATTATGAGAACATTTTTTTCTTTCTTCCTCCTCCCAACCATCTTTAAACTCTGATTTTTTGCATTTCATCTTGCATGTATTTTATTTGCTTTTGCATTTCCAAGCAAAGATGCCAATAATGAAACTGCTAACATAGCCAGCAGATTCACTGGGAAACACAGCAGATGTGCCTTCCCTGGGATTCCCTGCCTCCCTTGGGGGGACACAGTAAAGGCCCCTCCAGCAAATCAATGCCTCACCCAGCAGCTTCCTATCAGCTGGCCATTACACCCCTCAATTCCAGCCACACCCCCTCCTGCTCTCACCACCCTGCTGACTGCAAACTGTGCTGCCGAGTTTCAACCGCCTCTCCGTTTCCGTTCAACTCCCAGCAAAAATAAAGATAAGTTTATCAGTAAATTGAAATTCAATGGCAACAACATTTTCACCTTGATGTGTAAGAAATCCCCAGCTATCAGTACACTATATTGAAAACAACCGTAAACAAGAAATAGAATAGACATTATCATAGCCAGACAGAATGTGAATAAATTAGATATGGAGAAAAATGGAAAATTTTATCTGAGGGGAGAGATTGACTGGGAAAACACGCACACACACACACACACACACACACACACACACACAACACACACACATAGAAACACAACACTATCTAATAGCAATCAGTGTGAACACATTGTACAAAGTACAAATAAAAATCAAATGACAATGGGTTTTTAGTAAAGTACTCATATAACCGTAATATACAAGACACTAAGAATGACATAAAACAGGTAACAGAAAAAGTTGCAAAACATGAGGTTCGAAAGTTAAAATAACTGAACGTTAGTGTAAGAAATTAAACAAGGAAGTTATCAAAAGATGAAGAATAGTTCTTAGTAACAGTATATGTATTGATTTATTAAAAATGAACTTATTTGAAAAAATAAGGACCATCTTATAAGTGAAATCTTGTAATCCTTAAATTTTGCGGTACATTTTCATGGAGCCATCAAAGGTTTTATATGCTCTGAAACAGGCTGTTTGATCAGCTGTGTTTTGGTCTCCTTTACCCTCCAACAATCTCAGTAAAATTGTCTATAATTAGGTCCTCTTAACCCTCTAGGTTAAAGCGACTGGAGTCTCTGAGGAGCAGACCCAGGTAAGGCCTGCATGGCCCTTGAGCAGTCTTCACTTCTTTCTGTGGCTTTGCAGTTTGTAGTAAAGCTTGGCATTAAACAACAGGCAAACATTTTTCCTTCTCACTTTTTTTTTAAATATATTTTATTGATTTTTTACAGAGAGGAAGGGAGGGGGACAGAAAGTCAGATACATCGATGAGAGAGAGAGACATCGATCAGCCTCCTCCTGCACGCCCCCTACTGGGGATGTGCCCGCAACCAAGTACATGCCCTTCACCGGAATGGAACCTGGGACCTTTCAGTCTGCAGACCAACACTCTGCCCATTGAGCCAAACCGGTTTCGGCCTTCTTATCATTTTAATATTAAAGAGACATGTTAACAGTGCCTTATTGTTTCTTGTGTTTCAAAGAGAGGTGAATCCAAAGAACCACGTAAATAATTGTGATGTGCTTTCAGCCTCCCCCTCACTGTACTAGCAGGCTGCTGGGGCATGGCTTCCACTAAGGAGGCTGTGTGTGTGTCCCCACATTGATAAGTTAGGGAAGACTCAATAGCACGTCCCCAAACATTCCCACATACTCGTCTTCTGAGGGACACCTGGGCGAGGCTTGCAGACGGCGGAGCCAGGCAGGGGTAGAGTCCTTGTGTGGGTCTTCAGACATAAGGACACTGGCGGGGTGCTGAGGGGAGGGGGCTGCTCTGGCTAACCCAGGCAGAAGGCATTTTGGGAAGATGTTTTGCAGCCCATCAGCCAACAGGAAGCCCAGACTACCAGCCTCAGGAACCTGAACCAAAGGAAGGTCAGAGGTCACCCCTATGGCAGGAACAGCGTGTGAAAGCACTGCCTCTGACATCTCCATCATCCTCTAATCCAGCAGGCCCTCAGGCCCCCTGCTGTGCGGGGAGGGGGTTCTAACCTCCTGGGTTTAACAATAAAATCTCCAGAAAAACGCGTCCAACTTGCTCAAATGATGCCAGTAATCTCTCACTGGCTCTGAGGCTCACAGTAAACGGGACATAAAATAATATGTACGTTCTGCTGAGACCGGTGTGGCTCAGTGGATAGAGTGTCGGCTTGAGGATTGAAAGGTCCCAGGTTCGATTCTGGTCAGGGGCATGTACCTTGCTTGCAGGCACATCTCCAAGGAGGCAGCTGATCGATGTCTCTCTCTCATCGATGTTTCTGACTTTCTATCTCTCTCCCTTCCTCTCTGTAAATAATCAATAAAATATGTTAAAAAAACAACAACAACAAACAATATGTACGTTCTGCGCAGGAGACCTGTATCCCATGAAGAATGCACTAACAGTATGAATGGAATCTTCACTCAGTTATAACTTCTAACTCAGCGATTTAAGATACCAATTGTTCGCTGATTATTATTAAATAAGCACTTTACTGATTTACTTCATTCCAATGCATTTCTGGTCATTTTAAAAAAAAACATTCCAGGCATTCATGATAGCCTGTGCATATCATGGTGACTTTTCTGACATTTTAAGCTATATCTGTATACTTATTTTCTTTATATAAATATATATTACCTGTCAGCATTCCAGCCCAAACATACCCGCTGGGAATCAACTCCCTCTCAAGGTCGATGTCGGTGACATTTCATTGGACAAGGAGAGTGATAGTTGTGGTGTCAGACACCTTCCCCGCAGCCTCTGGCCCGGCGTGTCGGAGAGCCAAGTGCAAATGACCCTGCGCTGTGGCAGGACAGCTCGGACGAGCTCATTGTCTCTGAAGGTAAATATTAATGCTGCCCGATCAATAGCGTTTGTTCGTAAGTATTCTAATGTATGCATTGCTTAGCGCCTTCCAGCTAATTGATCAATCAATAGTCACGCACAGACAGACAGCGGTGTGACACAGACGCGTGCTCCCTGCGCAATGGCTGACACAGATGCCCGGGCCCGCAGGACTGGAATGCTAAGGAGGTGACGCCTGACCCGCGCAGGGAAGGGGACGGTGTCTGTGGTGAGTACCCACTCAGTTCTCCCACCGGGAGAAACCTGTCGCATCCTTCTAAAGAACCGGTAATAAGACAAACAGAGCAGAAACATCTATACTAATAACAGGGGGATATGCAAATTGTCCGGGACACTATCACAGTGACAATAACAGCCAGCATGCTGCGTGCGACAACCAGGCTGGTGTTGGGGCAGGTTGGGGTGACCAGGCCAGTTGGGTGGGGCAGTTGGAAGCAACCAGGCCAGTAGGAGAGCACTTGGGGATGACCAGGCCAGCGAGGGAGGGGGTTAGTTAGGGGTGACCAGGCTGGCAGGCAGGTGAGCAGTTAGGAGCCAGTAGTCCCAGATTGTGAGAGGGATTTCCAACTGCCGGTTTAGGCCTGATTCCCGGGATCGGGCCTAAACCAGCAGTGGACATCCCCCAAAGGGTCCCAGATTGGAGAGGGTGCAGGATGGGCAGAGGGGACCACCCTCCATGCACAAATTTGTGCACTGGGCCTCTAGTAATTTATATGATTCAGACATTTGAGTGATGGGGAAACGTTTAACTCAGGTTAACATTGCGTATTTTATACAGAGATTTAAATAACACAGCAGTTTCACTTACCCAAGAGGACACTGCTGCCAAAACCTATTTCCAGCCTCCTGAGGGGTGGCCAGTCAGTCAGGCAGCTCCCAAGAACAATTTGGAAATCGTGCCTCTGATGAACGGGCTTCCAGGAAACTTCAAAATGTGTTAAGAGTCAGATGGCTTGTGGGCCCATTTGGTTGCTCTCATAATGAGGGATGCTGGGTATTTTTTTGCAAGGAGGACTTCAGTAAGGAGTTCAGAGTTGTTGGCATGCTTAAATTGTATTGATTACTCCTCTCTCTTATACAGTGGTACCTCGTGATATGAGTTTAATTCGTTCTATAACCTTGAGGTGTGGGAAACTATGAGGCGCTCGAGTCACGGTAAACTGGTGGGTCGTGTGCAGCCGGCCGATCCATGCAATGACTCCTATCTCAAATGTTGCTCGTATTTCAAAGCAAAAATCGCTCACTGACGGCTCGTATCTCAAAAGTGTCGTATGTTAGGGCACTCGTATCTCGAGGTACCACTGTACTTCTCATTTACACCGATACCATCAAACTTTGGAGTCACAGGGTTCCAGGTTTGGAACATCTATAATGCACCCTTCCTATTGCCCTCTGCTTTCTGCAGCCATTTTTGTTGGGATTTATTTATCTTCTATAATTGAAACTTTGCAGCACTGAGTGGAGGCCTGGGCCAGCAAGGGCAGGTGGAAAGCTTGGCTTCCTCCATCTCTGGGGGCAATTGAAGAATGCAGACGTACGAAGAAAACGTTTAGGATAACAGTTCTGGAATAAAATGGCCCTGGCTTTATTCCACAGGGCACTAATGTAGAGTGCGGTAATAATTATTCCTGGAAAGAAAAGCTCTGGGGACACATGATTTAGAGTATATTTTCATATGATTCATACTTGGGAATTTACAATTTATATTAGCCTATTAAATATTCTTAGAAATCTTGGACTAGAAAAAATTGTGTAAAGTTTGTTTAATCTTCATAATGAAACTTAATTAGAGCAAGACCTCTACTTTATTGCACTGTCTATTTTATTCATATTTTTATCCAATAGATAATAATTTCTTGAAGAGATTCAGTAACTCTTCTTTTTTTCTGCTTTCTTCATGACATTAATCTTTGATTTTTGTTACTGACATTTTGAAATTCCACTATGTTTAGGTAATAAACTCTTAATGATTGCATCTGTTAAATGTTATTGAAGTGTGTTTATAATCCAATACATGATCGAGTTTGCTAAGTATTTTATGTAAATGTGATAATAATATGTCTTCTTTGCTAAAAGCTGGAAACAGATATCCTTAAAGCCTACTTTAGATTCAGATGCACATACAGTATCTGAATTTCAATTATACCTCAAGGTAGTTTTTCCTCAATTTTTACAAACGTCTCACTTACAGTCCTCCCGCCCCACCTTGTCCTTGGGGGATATTTTCCAAGAACCCTGGAGATGCCTGAAACTGAGGGTAGTAGTAAACCCTATAGATGCTGCTTTTCCAAAATATCTATGGCAAAGTTTAATTCACAA
The DNA here is from genome assembly GCA_004026805.1 of Lasiurus borealis. Classification (NCBI taxonomy): domain Eukaryota; kingdom Metazoa; phylum Chordata; class Mammalia; order Chiroptera; family Vespertilionidae; genus Lasiurus; species Lasiurus borealis. The sequence goes on along the minus strand of PVJN01004120.1, from coordinate 82,020 downwards.
TTTAGGCGCAGTAATAGATGGATGGAACTAACTACTAATAAGATAGAAACAATTGTAACAATATATGGAAATAGTAATTGTGTGGATATGGTCTCTCTCCAATACCTTGTACTATACTCACCCCCTTCTCGTGGGGATGGTGTGACACTAACCCAGTTATGTGCGGAGATGAAGTGAGCGGAACTACTTAGGCTGGAACACAGCATGAGGCTACTATGAGGGTAAGGTGAGCACAAGCAGTGTGACACCTCACTAGTCAATCTGACCACCAAGGTGACAGGTAGGGCGGTCTAATGTGTCCAGACACCAGGCACGGGGATGACTCTCCTCCCTAGTGGGATGGGGTGAGATTTCATCACGCCACTCAGAACGGTGTAATTTGAAACTATGAATTGTTCATTTCTGGAATTTTCCATTTAATATTTTGGGACTGCAGTTGACCACTAAAAAACAAAACCATGGATCAGGAGGGATTACTGTGTATCTGGCAATCCCCTCTGCCCTTTCTTACTGTGCTGTTGTGTTTCGCCACAGGTAGCTTGAGTTGAGTTTTTCTCACTTAGGTGATCAAAAGGGATTGAAAAAGGTAACAGGGAAATATTTAGTAATTTTCATGCTAAACATTAAGTATTTTTACAATGTATTTCTACTTATCTGTGTCTTCCTGAAATTTGTCATCAATATTTTATAGTTTTAAGTGTACAGATCTTTCACCTCATTAATTTTTTTCCTAATTTTTTGGTGTGTGTTTTTTTAATGCTAGTGTGAATGGAATTACTTCCTTAATTTCTTTTTCAGATAATTCACTGTTGATGTACAGAAGAACTAATGATTTCTGTATATTGATTTAGTATCCTGGAATTTTATGGAATTTATTAGTTCTATCAGTTTTTCATGTAGTCTCAACATTTTCTATATTTAATATTACTGTCCGCAAATAGAACATTTTACTTCTTCCTTCCTTTTATACTGTTCTGGACAGAACTTTTACTGTTCTGTTGAGTAGACATAATGAGTAGGCAACCACACGTTGTTCCTTATATTAGAAGTAAAGCCTTTAGCTGTTCCCCATTTCAGCTGTTTGAGCATGATTTTAGCTGTTTCCTTGTTAAAGACCGCCTTTATTAGTTGAAATCTATTCTTTCCATACCTAATTAGTTGAGTTTCTCTTAAGAAAGAATATTGAATTTTGTCAAATACTTTTTCTGCCATTTACCGAGATGTCAAATAGTCTATTTGAAACTAATTCTCTCTAATAAAGGTTAATATGCAAATTGGCCATACCTCTGCTACACCCACAAGCTATGCCCACCAGCCAATCAGAGAGAGTATGCAAATTAACCCAACTGAGATGGCTACGGCCACAGAGAGAGCAGGAGAGAAGTTTGGATTGCCCCTGGCTAGGGAGGAAGCCAAGCTTCCCCCACACCCTGGCTGGCCCAGGCCTCCGCTTAAGGCAACAAAGTTTCAATGGCTCTGCTCTAGGCTACAAAGTTTCAATTGTAGAAGATAAATAAATTCCAGATACCAGGGCCTCTGCTTTGGTGGCTGGGTGCATGGCCGGTCTGCAAACCACCACAGGCCCCTCGCCCACATCCCAAGGGAACCCCCACCCTAATCCAGGACACCCTTCAGGGAAAACCAGCTGGCCCCCACCCATGCACCAGGCCTCTATCCTATCTAATAAAAGAGTAATATGCAGATTGACCATCACTCCAACACACAAGATGACTGTCGCCATGTGGTCAAAAGATCCTGCCCTCATGTGGACACAAAGATGGCCACCAGAAGATGGCCAGCAGGGGAGGCCAGTTGGGGGAGATCAAGCCTGCAAGGGAGGGTAGTTAGGGGTGACCAGGCTGGCAGAGGGAGGAAGGAAGATGGGGGTAACTAGGCCTAAAGGGGAGGGAAGTTAGGGGCAAATAGGCTGGCAGGGGAGCAGTTAGGGGGTAATCAGGCTGGCAGGCAGAATCGTTTAGGGGTAATCAGGATGGCAGGCAGGTGATCAGTTGGGAGCCAGCAGTCCTATCTGGATCAGACTTAAAAGGGCAGTCGGACATCTCTCAACAGGTCCCAGATTGGAGAGGGAGCAATAATATTTTAACAAATTATTGCAGCTATAGTAATTTTGAATACTTTTGCCTCTTGTACTAGAGTTAAAATATGATTAAATATGATTTTCTTACCACTATGACAGTATGAGAACATCCCTAATTTGATTATATCCTTACATACAGTGAATTTTATACTTTCAAATGTTTTCATGCTGTTAGGGCAGCTCCTGTGTTGAGCATCTGCCCCCTGGTGGTTAGTGCACATCAAAGCGACCGGTTGTTCTGTCTTTGGGCTGAAACTGGCTCTCCCACATCCCCCAAGGAGTCTTGGATTGTGAGCGGGCACAGGCCAGGCTGAGGGACCCCACGGTGCACAGTCAGGGCTGGGGAGGGATACGGGAGGGTGGTCAGCAGAGGGACTGTCGGAGGGCTCCAGGGCATGTCTGATCTGTCTCGCTCAGTCCCCATCGGCCGGACCCCAGCAGCAAGCCAACCTACCAGTCGGAGTGTCTGCCCCTTGATGGTCAGTGTATGTCATAGCAAGCAGTTGAGTGGCCTTAGCATATCATTAGCATATTACACTCTGATTGGTTGACCAGCTGACTGGATAATGGGACACTTAGCACATTAGGCTTTTATTATATAGGATTACAGAGGATTGTAAAAGTGGCAGAACAATTATATCTTCTTTGAATGCAATGTCAGCTGTCCACAACCCTGGGATCCCCTCGTAACTGTAACCCCTCCCGATAGAAAATATTAACACCACAGGCCAATCAATATTTACATTGACGCTGCCATGAGACAGAATGGCTCTACAGTGGTACCTCGAGATACGAGTGCCCTAACATACGAGATTTTTGAGATACGAGCCGTCGAGCGAGCGATTTTTGCTTTGAAATACGAGCAATAGTTGAGGTAGGAGTCATCGCTCGGATAGGCCGGCTGCACACGACCCACCAGGTTACCGTGACGCGAGCGTCTCATAGTTTCCCAAGCCTCAAGGTTGCTAAACAAATTAAACTCGTATCTCGAGGTGCCACTGTATAGTATTTCTGAGCTACACAGAGAGCGAAGTGACTGGCGCTGTTTTCACAGAAAACTGTGTGACGCTGTCTGACGAGGTTCCTGAGATGCCTGTCCACCGAACGCTCATCACAAAAGACGGCCGCTCTTTAGATTGCCTGAGCCAACGAATGTGGCGGGCTGAGGATACACAGAAAATCATGCTAAATGCTTCATAGTGTCTCCTCTGGCACCTTGACAATATGCGGTATGCATTACCTCCCCCACACAGAGGTTTAACGACCTCTTGCTACCATCGGTCACATCGCACTTCCAGGCTCAGCCCTGTGCTTCGTCAGCATTCCGGACCCTGCGCTTTCCATGTTCTCTTGTTACCACCGTGCACTACGCATCATTTTACATGGAGGATTGTATCAAACCCAAGCCTCATTGGAAATCGAGCCTCATCTGAAATCCACTGCAGTGTTTTTCAGGACAAAATGTTCAAGACGGCTGAGCTGCTGAGTTGCTCAGATTTGTTCTCTCAGTGTTCTCTCTCACACACAAATAACGCCATTTGTTCAGTGAGACAATGAAACGCACCACTGGGAAGCAACATAACAATGAATGAATGAATGAATGAATGAATACAAGAAAGAGGAGCGAATCCCATTGGGTCAGCGGTTCTCATCCTGTGGGTCGCGACCCCTTGGGGGGTCAAACGACCCTTTCACAGGGGTCGCCTAAGACCAGCGGAAAACACCTATTTCCCATGGTCTTAGGCACCAACACACGGCTCCTCGATGCAGCAAAGTGTAGCCATGTCGTTTCCTGTTGTCCTAGGAAGACTGTTGCCCATGCGACACCACGATTCAAGACAACATTTCATGTATTTGTCATTAGAAATAAGTACTTCACAATATATAATTACATATTGTTTTTGTGATTCATCCCTATGCTTTAATGATGTTCCATTTGTAACAAATGAAAATACATCCTGCTTATCAGATATTTACATTACAGTTCATCACAGTAGCAACATGACAGCGATGAAGTAGCAACGGTCACCACCACACGAGGAGCTGTCTTAAAGGACTGCAGCATTAGGAAGGTTGAGAACCACTACATTGGGTGATTTTCTTAACAGGCAGGCAAGGGGTTAGGAAAGAGCTGGCTGCGTACATCTTGCCTCCCAGCTGTCCCTTACTGACCGCTGCTTCATCACCCCCCACAGGCCTCTGCGCATCCTGTGCACCTCGTGCCTCGCTGGCGGGGTGGCCACGTGGCTGGGGTCTGGGGGAGAAACCCTTCTGCTCCGCATGTCGATGACGGAAGGAAATGACACGCTAACTGCTGAGCGGCAGGCTCTCTGCGTCTGACCTCCACACCACAGCGGCTGGGGAGGGTGTGGCTGACGCTCTGACACCCTGTCCCCGTCCTGTGCCAGCCGGAGCAGGGCAGGAGCCAGGTAACAAGCCTGCATGGATGTGCCGGCCACAGATCCATGAAAATTCAGGAGCAGAGCAAGCAGGTGCCCTGAGCCATGTATGCATTTGTTTACGGCCGTTGGAGTATGGAAGAGGGGGGAGCAGGGTGGGGAGCAGCTATGGAACGGGGGGATCTACTGATCCGGATGACGTGGCTCAAAGGCATAGACAAGCGGTTTTGATGTGTAAACGGCTGGAGTGTAACTTGTTGGGTCCATTGATTGCTGTGCTTTGAGGGGGTGGATGAGCCTGCTGTCCTGGGAGCCGCCGGTTCCTGGGTGGAAGGAGAAGTGCATTTAAATGGGAAAGGCTGCGGGCTCCTGTTATTTTACCGCCATTTATTGTTTGTTTGGCTAAAGTCTAAGTTTTTTGGCGCAGCAAAGCCATGTCTGCTTCTTAAAGGGCATGAGCATGAGGCACCGAGAATAAGAAGAAAGTGAGTCTGCTCAATTAAAGGGAAAGAAACCATCTTTGGTAAATTAGACTTCACAAAAATGTAGGATTGTTTTTTTTTTTGTTTTTTTTTGTAGATGATGACAAAAGTCCTGAGATAAAGAAATAGACTAGTGATCACAGAAGGAAAACAAAGGAGATATTGCTGAGAGTAGATTCAATGTAAAACTCTTTAACCTTCATTTTTTGATGACATAAAAGAAGATGTAAGAAACCACTTTACAAGATAAGATATTTCTATTCTTATGTCACAAAGATCAGAAATGACTTACTTTTGATTTCACATCTTATAAGAGATGACACTATTTAAAAATAGACATGATAATCTTTACAGACAGATTTTGAAGAACACATGTTCTATTAGAGATTTAAAATATATTTCTTTAAAGTTTATACTTGGTGCTTTGTAACTATCACAGAGATGAAAGTTGCATCATAAATTATAAAGTGATTTTGCAGAACTGTTACTGTAGATTTGAAGATTTAATAATTGTCTAGTTCAAAAAGTTCCTGCAAAATTCAAATATCCTGAGTTTTGGTTGAGGTTGTCACTAACATATACCACTCTTCTTTTCAGAGCCACAAAGTGGAAATTGCAATACGTGACCAATTTGTAATATGTTTTGAATTGATTTTTTTGAGAGGGGGAGAGAGAGAGGAGAAAGAAAGAGAGAGAGAGAAAGAGAGAGAGAGAAAGGGAGGGAGGGAGGGAGAAGAAGAGGGAGAGGGAGAGGGAGAGAGGGAGAGAGAGAGACAGAGACAGAGACAGAGAGAGAGATTCATCAATATCAGAGTGGAGAGTGAATATTGACTGGCTGCCTCCTGCATGCCCTTACTGAGAATCAAACCTGAAAACTAGGTATGCATCCCAACCAGGAGTTGAACCTACAACCTCTCTGTGCATAGGGAGATGCCAAAGGACAGAGCCACAGGCCAGGGAAAGCCTGAGATTATTTTAATCTTTTTTCTTTAAACCTAAAAATTACTTTTTTGTTCATATGAATATGAATTGGTTTTGTCTCCCTTGCAATGAAAGGGGTCCAGCATACATAATAACCACATGCATTCGACCTGGATTTTACATTTAAAATTCTGAACTTGCAGATAAAAACGGAATTAAAAAATTCGGTATCTTGTGTGGAAGGAATGATTGACTGGAAGGCTCACTGTGGTGTTTGTTAAAAACAAAGAAAGGAAGAACCACTGTATTTTTTTTTTTTGGTGTAGAAACCAAAACTCTGCATATTTATAGAGTCGAAGATTATTCATAAAAATTATTAAATGTTGAGAATCACTACTCTCTTAATATCTGTAAGAAAATATAATCACAGATTGAATTTAGCCACATATAAATGATTCCCTTCCTTTTATGTATAACAATGTGTTAGGTTATATTTGTTCAAGTATAGAACCACATGAATCTGACCATAAATATTTTGATATGACACTGATTAACTAGGGGGAACATATCTGTCCTTTCCCTCCTCAACCTGGTCCCACTAGCCCCGCTTTTGATGAACTGGTACCTCCGTCTTCTTCTAGAGCAGCGGTTCTCCACCTTCCTAAGGCCGCGGCCCTTTAAGACAGCTCCTCATGGGGTGGTGACCCCCAACCATAACATTATTTCCGTGGCTACTTCATCACTGTCATCTTGCTACTGTCATGAACTGTAATGCAAATATCTGATAGGCAGGATGTATTTTCATTGTTACAAATTAAGCATAATTAAAACATAGGGATTAATCACAAAAACAATATGTAATTGTATATTGTGAAATATTTATTTCTAATGACAAATAAATGAAATTTTGTCTTGAATCGTGGTGTCGCATGGGCAACAGTCTTCCTAGGACAACAGTAAACTACATGGCTACACTTTGCTACACCGAGGAGCGGTGTGTTGGTTCCTAAGACCATGGGGAATAGGTGTTTTCCAATAGTCTTAGGCGACCCCTGTGAAAGGGCCGTTGGACCCCCAAAGGGGTCGCGACCCACAGGTTGAGAACCACTGCTCTAGAGGCACAAAGCCTCCGGCTCTGGGCTCACTGTGTGCGGGGAGGATTACCATCTGAGGGACAGCAGTGGCCTCAGATTTCCTGCGGTGAACCGGCATGTTCCCACCTGTGAGTCCCCGTGGATGGGCGTGACAGCCCGGCAGAGGCAATGAGGCTGAGGAGATGGTGCCACCGCCAGAGGGAGGTTCAGCAGGTGCTCTCTTTCCTCTGTTGCCCTCACCCTCTTGGACCCGCAGACAGGAGCTGGAGATGCCGGTGTTCATTGGCCCGGGAAGGGCACTCATCATAACCTCGCCCTGTGACCTTGGTGACATGATCTGAGTCATGACACCGAGTCCTGACTGAAGGCAGCACTATCCTCAAACCAATAACATCAGGTTTAGTTGAAGCCGGTTTGAGTCGGATTTTATATTACTTATCACGCCTTGACCTGACTCTCAGTATTTCATGCCTGCTATTTGCACTTCTGTATGATTTTTATCACTATTTGTGCATCATAAATTAGTTTTATCTATTCCCTGGTAACCATGATGTTCTTGAGATTGAAAAAATGTGAGTGAAATATTTCTTAATATATTTATATATTTGCAGACTGTAGGAGAACGTTTTTAAAAGTATAAACTCCAGGCCAGCATCCTTAATAGCTGGGAATTTGTTAGAAGTAAGTTTCAAAACTACTGACTTAAGAGAACAGAAGAATGACTGTTGTCTCACTAACTCGTCAGTAATTTCCATTCAGTATCTCACAATCCTATACAGTGGTACCTCAAGGTATGAGTTTAATTCGTTCCATAACGTTGAGGCGTGGGAAACTGTGAGACGCTCGCGTTGTGGTAAACTGGTGGGTCTTGTGCAGCCGGCCGATCCGTGCGATGACTCCTATCTCAAATGTTGCTCGTATTTCAAAGCAAAAATCGCTCGCTCAATGACTCGTATCTCAAACATCTTGTATGTTAGGGCACTCGTATCTCGAGGTACCACTGTATAATAAAGAGCTAATATGCTAATGAGACTGAACTGAATGACCTTCTGGAAGTCCTTCCAGAGAACCTGCGAGGGCCGAGCCCCTTGCATGAATTCTGTGCAGCGGGTCTCTGGTACGAAATAAATGCAAAACTATGTAGCAATCAACAGGGTGAGCCTTTAGGGGAAATACAGACTTATTGTTTATAGTAGCATAATTCATGAAAAAGAAATGGGTATTGATTTTTCAGGATGGCTTATTGATAAAATGGAGAGAGTTACCTTGATACTTAAGAGTATTTTCTTAATCATTGTAAGGTGAGCTGTGGTCCCATAATTTTTGCTCTGCGTATAAATAATCCCAACTTCTTTATCCTATTAACAGAGAACAGAAAATCTATTTGTGTATCATTCCTGGGTCTTGAGGGATGGAGAAACGATGAAGTGGCAAAATAAATTAATAAATTAAGAAAATGATCACAGAAAGACTGAGGGAAAAGTAGAGACCTCACAAAGTGGGTTTTGCCACTTTTACGTCTCCCACCTTCTGCCAAAAGCGGATTCAAAATGAACATGATGTTGTGTCTCAGGGAGCTTCTTCGTCTTGTCATGGAAACGTTCAGTTATGGAGCCTCAGACCTGCGGGTCCCTGCCATCCATGGTAACCAGGCATGTGTGTTACATGCTAGGCCCTGCACACACTGCTCTTTGTGTCTTCAATGTGAATACCCACCACGCTGCTTTAGGTCATCGATACATGTTTACACAGAGACTCGGCATTGGTCATTTATCTTACTTTACAAATTTTATGGCTAATTTTTTATCACCATTTATTTATTTAATTTATTTTTATTGATTTTTCACAGAGAGGAAGGGAGGGGGATAGAAAGACAGAAACATCGATGGGAGACATCGACCAGCTGCCTCCTGCACGCCCCACAGTGGAGTTGTGCCCACAAGCAAGGTACATGCCCCCGGCCAGAATTGAACCCGGGGCCTCTCAGTCCGCAGGCCGACGCTCTATCCACTGAGCCACACCGGTCTCGGCTATCACCATTTATTCCCCCTTTACCATTTGTGTCTGAGTTTTATTTTTATGTATTTTGCTTAATCCCTTCACCTTTTCACCTGTCCCCATTCCTCCCTTCCCCAACAGCTGTCAGTCTGCTCTGTCTCTGTGAGTCAGTGTCTGTTTTATTTGTTAGTTTATGTTGTGCATTAGATTCCACATGGAAGGTAAGTCATATGGTCCTTGTCTTTCTCTAACTGGCTTAATTCACTCAGCATAACACACAGCAGGTCCGTCCATGCTGTTGCTAAGGGTAAGATTCCCTTCTTCCTCATTTCTTCCGAAGCATGAGACCTGATATGGAGAATAACCTGAATCAGACACGTGAGGTCAGAGCTGAGATACAATTTTAAATGAATTAGACACACTTTAGTATGTTGCTTCTCCATGGCCTTTATTGATTCCTAAAGAAAAATTCCAGAAATACTGTAAAATAATGGGAGTCATTTAATAGGAAACTAATAGTTTCCTTATTATTTTAAACTGCAACGAATTTATAAGCTGATCATACACAAGGAGCAAGAAAGCTGAGGGTTATTCCACTTGACTCTCTGAGTTATACTTGAACAATTTTTAAGAAGGCAGCTTTACTTGAAAATCAGAATGAACAAAGACAACTGTGTTGATACCCAAGCCAGATGATGGATTACAAAGCTTCATGGGAAATTAAGGCCTAGCTCTTCAAAGCGAAGTATTTGAGTGCCCGTGTTTAAAAATGCATTGCTTTCCCACCAACAGTGTGCCAGGGTTCCCCTTTCTCAGTGTGGAATTTCCACACATAAAATCAAAACGGAGCCGACCACTGTGGCTCAATGGTTGAGCATTGACCTATGAACCAGGAAGTTATAGTTCAACTCCTGGTCAGGGCACATGCCCAGGCTGTGGGTAGGTCCCCAGGAGGGGCCTTTTAGGAGATAGTCAATCAATGATTCTCTCATCATTGATGTTTCTAATTCTCTCTCCCTCTCTGAAATCAATCAATGTTTTAAAATAATAATAATTTAAAAAATTGGAACTGCTGTTTTACTGAGCAATCCCACTTCTGGAAATATACCCTAGGACCCCGAAACACCAATAAGAAGAAAGCATGCACCCCTGAGTTCACAGCAGTGCTGTTTTAAAGAGCTGAAATCTGGAAGAAGCCCGGGTGCCCATCAGCGGGTGAGCGGATAAAAAGCCGGGGGACATGAACCCCATGGGATGCCATCCCGCTGTCAGACAGAAGGCTCGCTGACCCTTTGAGACAGCACAGGGAGACCTGGGGAGTATGATGCTCAGGGGAATAAGCCAGACAAACAACTCTCACATGATTCCACTTATAGGTGGAATCTGAGGAACGAAATAAACTGGTGAACCAAGTAGGACCGTAGACATGAAAGCACGGAGCAGACTGACAGCTCAGAGGGCAGGGAGACGTAACCACAGAATTTGTCTGCGTATCTGCGTCACCCAGGGGCACAGACAGTAGGGTGGCAAAGCCTGGGATAGGAGGGAGCAGGATAGGGCACACAGAGGTATGGGGGGTGGGGGTAGCAATGGGAGACATCTGGGATATTCTCAATAATACAAATAAAATTAAAAATAATAAACTAATTAATTAATTATCTCTGTGTAACTTCATTTCCTAAAAACACACGTAGGGCAGTGATTCTCAACCTTCCTAAGGCCGTGACCCTTTAATACAGCTCCTCATGTGGTCCTGACCTACCAACCATAAAATGATTTCCGTGGCTACTTCATCACTGTCATTTTGCTACTGTCATGAACTGTAATGTAAATATCTGATGGGTAGGATGTATTTTCCTTGTTACACAGTGAACATAGTTAAAGCATAGGGATTAATCACAAAAACAATATGTAATTATATATTGTGAAATATTTATTTCTAATGACAAATAAATGAAATTTTGTCTTGAATCGTGGTGTAGCATGGGCAACAGTCTTCCTAGGACAACAGTAAACGACATGGCTACCCTTTGCGACACCGAGGAGTGGTGTGTTGGTGCCTAAGACCATGGAAATAGGTGTTTTCCACTAGTCTTAGGCGACCCCTGTGAAAGGGTCATTTGACCCCCAAAGGGGTCGTGACCCACAGGTTGAGAACCGCTGACTTAGGGGGTGCAATGTGAATCACTAGAGGTAAAAGATTCATAAAGCTTTGCTGCCCGGTTGATATGAAAGTTGCTGGGGTGACAGCCATGAACATTCACCTGGAAAGGGCGTCATCTTTCGGGGAAGTGGGTGCAGTGCACGGTTTTGGAATGGGAGGTGGGTAATTTCAGTCTCTCCATAGAAATGAAATTCTTATACTATTTGAAAAATAACTTCAAATAGTTTACTTTTTAAAGGTTCTATTTCCATTTCCAACAAGATGCAGAGCTGTTTAATATGAAGACCAATTTTGTCCATGGGGTCAACAAATTAGAAAAGCATAGTCACAAGTTTTATTAGTATTTTAGTGGTGTAGTCATTTTTGAAGTATAATTAGAGGTGCAGAGCCAGTAGGAGATCAAGGGTCAGATATTTTTTAATCATTATACAGATAATGAATTATAGTTTTGCAATGCAATTAAATATTATAAAGAAAATTACAGAAATTTTTAAAATGATAGAAAGATATAAAAATAATAGATTATCAAATGAGTAAGAATAGGAATAATTGAATGGCTTAAAGAAATAGGAACATCAGTAATTTATCTTTATATAAAATCTGACATCCTTTACAAAATTAATGCACATCATATATATCAGGTAAATCAGAATATATCTAGGTCTGTTCTAATTTTAAGTAAAACTTGTTAGAGAAAACCTTCAAGAAAATGTGTACTACTGAAAGAGTCAAACTGTTTCACATTATTCCTTTTCTGAAAACATATTTGGAGTTGGCAAACCACAAATTCTTCAGATTTTGTGGAACTAATTGCAAAGTAAAATAAAAATAATAATGGTACTGATACAATTCTAAAAATACATATTTACCCATGTTCATACAGAGTGCACATCTTCCAGATTGATGTATATTATTTTCAAGGGATGTTATATAACAAATAGACCGCGAGCATAGAACGCCCAAAGATAATACATTTAGTTGAAGTTACCAACAGCTTTGACACTCAAATTGTAGCATGGTGACTGGTTTTCCAGAAATTCCAAGTCCCAGGCCCTCTGCCATGCGCAGTGAGTCAGCATTATCTGTAACAACGTCCCCACGTTAATGTGTGAGAAGCACTGACTTAGGCTGTATTCTTCCGCTCAAACACGCCCTTACATGTCAAGAGCCTGAAAATGTGCAAATTGCTCTCTCCTTGTTTCTCACTAAGAATGAAACCAATGCTCACATCCATATCCTCAATACATGGAATGCCTTCACTGAATGGATTATCTGTACAATGAATGGGTAAATGTACTAATATAAATTATTTATTGGATTAAATGGAGGAGAAGCTTTAAGACAAAGCAAAAATATTCGAGTTAAATGTGTAAAACCATCCCAGATGAAAGGAAGAGCACAAAACACTCAAAAACACTGTAGCTGGGGGTAAATATACACCAGCAATATATATCTATCTTTACAGAGTTGTAATCCTGTACATGTATATGCACAATGCCTATATATCTATGTAGCTGTCTACCTATTCATATATCTATTTCCACTCATCTCTATAGATGAGCCACTGAAACCATATTAAGACACTCAAAAGCAATCTGTATATCTATGTCTGTATATATCTTGAGGAGCCACTAACATCTATACCATATATATAAAAGCATAACTGTTTCTACATACTAGCAATGAACACGTGGAGACTGACATTGATAAGACAACATCATTTACAGTTGCTGGGTAGACCTATGTAAGAGTTTCACCAAATGTGGCAAGATACAGACCGAATACAACCAAAATGCTGACTGAGAGTCTAAACAAGGCAAAACCACACCGTGTGCATTGACTGGAAGCTTCAACACAGCAAAGCTGCCAAACATCCCAGATTGAACTGGTTTAACAATTTTCTGTTATCACCCCAGCCAGGTGTTTTGTATGTAGAGACAATAGTAGTTAAAAATGTGTAAGGAACAGCAAAGGAACTAGGGTTGCTAAAACCATTTTGAACAGAAATAGCGAGCGGAAGGACTCACTCTACATGCATGATCTATTATATAATCAGCCTCATTAAGGCTGTAAGGTGATTGGTGAGGGGCAGAATCCCAGATCTTTGAAACCAACCAGAGAACTCATAAACAGCGCATGAGCATGTCCAGCTGACAGTTTACCAAGGTCAAAAGCATGTCTATGGAGGAACAACAAATGATAGTAGAGCAATTAGATTTTTTCCATATCAAAGAAGAGAGAGAGAGAGAGAGAGAGAGAGAGAGAGAGAGAGAGAGAGAGAGAGAGAAATGAAGAAGAGAAGGAGGAAAACATTTCAGCTAACCCTCTTAAATAAGAATTAGTCCAAAATTCAGTCATAGATTTAAGTATACTATGTAAGACTCCAAGACTTCCAGCAGATAGCACAGGAGAAAATCTTGGGAGCATACGACTAAGCAGAGTCCTTTGACTTGGTACTCAAAATATGATCCATAAAATATAAAAAAATCGGTAAGTTGGGCCTCAGGCCAATTTTAAAATCTTTGTTTTGTTAAAACAATGCAGAAGGGATAGAAAGACAAGCTGCGTCCAGGAGAAAAATGTATTTGCAAAGGCCCAACCTCTAAGAGGACTAGTATCCAGAACATATAAAGAACACTCTGCCTTCACCTAGTAAAATGTCCTATTCATAACTGGACAAAGGATAGGAAGAGATATTTACCTCAGAGGACCTATGAATGAATATTAAATAAACACAGGAAAGGGTGTGAAAGGACATCAGCATTAAAAAATGCTACTTGAGGTCACAGCCATCCCTTGGACAGCTGACATAAAGGAGCCTCCAGTAGCTGGCGGAGCAGAGGAAGGGAGCCTCATGCATCACCATGGCAATGCAAGGGGAAACAGCCGGTCGTGGAAAACAGCCTGCGGTCTGTAACATGCACCAAACATGCCCTTATCACATGTCCCTGCGATCGTGCTCCTGAACATCTGTCTCAGAGGGAGGAAACCTATGTCCAGACACAAACCTGTACCCCATTATTCACTGCACCGATATATGGAACAGTCCCCCAAACTAGATACAGCAAAACTGTCTTTCCATAGGTAAATGGATAAAAAATAAACTAAACTTGTTTTTCTGAGTAGTGTCCCCTGTTCAGAAGTCAAACAAACAAAAACGATTGAAGCAAAAACAATTCAGATAAAACCTCAGAGGATTATCTGGGGTGACAGAAGTCAGTACCAAGTGTAGAACACGGGACAAATCATCAGACCCCATGTTTGAATGAAACACAGAAATGGAAAGTGCTGTCAGGGTGAGGGGTAGGGCAGATGGGGAACGGGGATATTATAGATGGAGCCCGGTATGCCTTTCTGTCCTTACTGTTTGAAATGCTGCGGCATCTGTCGATATTTTAGGTAACTTCTTCCAACGTGAATAATCTTCAAAATCAATGACTGCATAACCAGAGCGCGCCAGGAAGTGACAGAGAAGCTGAATTATGGCTCAGATCCACAATCAGGTAGCGTGATTCCTCCAACTTTATTCCTCTTATTTCTCAGGCCTGCGGAGGCTAGCCAGAGTCTTCTGCGGTTCCACACACATTTTTGGAATATTGGTGAGTTCTGAGAATAAGCCATGAGTATTGCGATAAGAATGGTATTGAATCTACAGATCGCTTTGGGAGTATGGACATTTTAATGATGCTACTTCTTCCCATCCATGAACAGGATATGTCCTTCTGCTTATTTGTGTTTTTCTCAATTTCTTTCTTTAGTGCCTTTCCGAGGACAGGTGTTTTACCTCCTTACAGTTATTACTTGGTACCTTGTTTTCCTGTTGTTCCAACTATTCATGGAATTAGCTTCTTAGTTTCTCTGCTAGTTCACTATTTGTGTGTAAAAATGCCACCAACCTCTGAATATTAATTTTGTAAGCTGATGCTTTATTGAATTCGTCTATCAGCTCTACCAGTGTTTGGTGGCATCTTTAGAGTTTTCTATAAATAGTATCATGCCATCTTCAAATAAGGACAGTTTTACTTCTTCTTTTCCAATTTGGATATATTTTATTTCTTTTTCCTGTCTGATTGCTACGGCCGGGACTTCCACATGTTGACTAAGACTGGTGAAAGGGGACATTCCTGTTTTGTTCCTGACTTTAAGGGAAACCATTTTAGTTTTTGCCCACTGCATATGGTGATTAGGTTTTTAAGAGAGGTGTTTATGTACAACTCCTTTCCCTTCAGGCTAATCTCTGTGTTATAAAGACAGCACATTTCACTCTAATATCATAAACATTGTTAAAAAGTCATATAATGTACTTTCCAGCTAATCATTTAAATTACTTATTAGCATCCCAGCCAGCCTCGCTCAGTGGTTAGAGCACCAGCCTGCACATGCAAGGGTTGCGGGTTCTATTCCCAGTCAAGGGAACATGCTTGTATCTGGGTTTCAAGTTCCACCTCAGTCCCCCTGTCGGGGCGCATGCAGGAGGCAATCAATCAATGTGTCTCTCACATCGATGTTTCTCTCCTTCCTTCTCACTCTCTCTGAAAATCAATGTAAAAACTATCCTCAGGCGAGGATTAAAAAATAAGCAAAATACATATCAACCAAGCATAATATACGTTCTTGCTATGGTTTCCAAAAATGGCAGATAACTGGGGATACAGAAAAAAATCCTCCTTTGCCACTTTTTAATCCCTTAAGGTATGAAAACTTTGAAATATAATCAATATTACCAATCGATATTTGGAAAAAATGTGTTACTACACACCTGTCTGCATTTTAACTTTGATGTTCAATATAACAAAAGGAAGCAAAAAAAAAAAAAAGATAAGAGGACAATAACAGAATAGAGGTGAACTGCAACTCTGTAGAATAAGGAAAGCTAGGCCAGAATATGTATTTCTTTCCAAACTGTGGGTTTAGTGAGAGTTAGTCCATGCTGGTGAGATGTTAAAACCTCATCAAGAAGCGGGGATCCCACCCCTCACTCCCCTCACACCCCTCACTCCGGCGGTGATGCCATTCAGCCAACTCCTTCCCAGCTCGGGGCGAACCAGTGCCTCCTGATGACACTGACAATTAGAACCTACAAAGACCAGCCTCAGGGTGTGTACCTTTAAGATTCCACGATGGATAATCAAATTCTCCTCAGACCAGCTTTCTCCTTATCAGGTCAGTTAATTGGTGAGTAACTGGAACTTACTGTATAAGTGAAAGTGTCTTAGGTTTCAAAATTCTCTTTCCTTACCAATGGGAAAATTTGCAAATTTTTACAAATGAAACCAGTGCCCGGCCGGCGTGGCAGAGGGGCTGAGTGTTGACCTATGAACCAGGAGGGCATCATTTGATTCCCGGTCAGGGCACAGGCCTGGGCTGCAGGCTTGATCCCCAGGAGGGGGGCATGCAGGAGGCAGCTGATCCATAATTGTCTCTCATCGTTGATGTTTCTGTTTCTCTCTCCCTCTCTGTTCCTCTCTGACATCAATAAAAATATATAATAAAAAAAACAGGAAACAAGCTGAAACCGGTTTGGCTCAGTGGGCAGAGCGTCGGCCTGTGGACTGAAAGGTCCCAGGTTCAATTCCGGTCAAGGGCATGAATATTGGTTGTGGGCACATCCCCAGTAGGAGGCGTGCAGGAGGCAGCTGATCAATGTCTCTCTCTCATCGATGTTTCTAATTCTCTATCCCTCTTCCTTCCTGTAAAAAAAATTAATAAAATATATTAAAAAAAAAACAAAAACATGAAACAAGTTAACAACATGTGAGCATGCACTGAACAAACCCATGTAGAGTCAGTACCAGATGATTGTGCTCATGCCTCACTAGTGTAGTACCTTTTAAACATATGTCCACTGATTTCAGAGAGGAATGGAGAGAGAAACATGTCACTTGTCCCTCTCCTCTCTGCAGTTTCTCCCACAGCCTCTCCCAGCCACATTGCAAGAAGCAAGCATCCTTTCTCACGCTCTCCCTCCCGGTCCCCCATTTCCCCAGACTGCCCCGGACCCCTCTTCCTCTGCGGGCCGATTGCAAAGTCAAACCGGAGCGGAAGATGACACGGGAGGCCTGCGGGATTTTTCTCGTGGCTCGCTTAGGAGAAAACCATAAGTGTGTCCGTCCGTGGCTTCCGAAAGCTGCGCAAAATTAGGCTGCGACACGATCGGAATTTGGCCCAGGTTTATGAATATGAGCCCGCCTGCCAGAGACTGCGATCCCGGCGTGCAGGGTCAGGCAGATGGAGTGTTTACCATCGCTCTTCCTGACGAGCGGCCGCATTTGGATGCAGGAGTGGCCATCACACGTGAATCAGAGACGCCAGAAATTCCTGATCACACTGGACAGAGCAGAGTTGACAGACAGGCAGAAATGTAATGTCCCATGGATTGGGTATAAAGATCCTCTCTTACCCCCCACAGTGCCCTCTGCAGGGGCCCAGAGGTCAATTCTGCACCAGGGCTCTGAGAAGTGACCGCAGAGCGACCAGGCTGGTCTCCAGAAAGTGCTGGCAGATGCATCGTCCCCTGGAGGCAGATTCTTCAGTTCAGTGGGCTTCCTGGCTGCAGCGGGAATCTGGGGATCCCCAGGACAGCGAGGCCGGAGAAAGCATCCATAAACATCACAGCATCTCCATCCATCTTGCTCCTACAATCCCTCACCTGTCATCACTGTACTTCCTCTCCCCCCAGAGCCAATAGTGCCAGAAAACTCAAAATTCCCCGAGATTATTAATGTCCAGAAAGTACCCACACCCGCCCTGCGCTCCCCTGTTTTGGGGAGAATGCGTGTTGCTCCCTCTGAGGCTTTTAATCCCAGCGACAGTCGCGCCCCTGGTTTCCGAGACACGTTTGTAACTGCACTTGGCAGGCTCCTCTGATCGGCTCTGATCCCCATCTGATCGTCTGAGCAGGAGGGGCTCAATCGACACATCTTTCTCCCCAATAATAAACCGCAGCCTTTGCTTCACCTGGGGCAGCGCAGAGATTAGTGTCGCCATGGAAGACATCGCACGGACCCACGTGTGTCCTCAAAGCGGTTTTCGGAGGAAGGCAGAGGTGTAACGGGTTTCATTCAGTGGCAATTTCACATTCAGAGATTCAGCCTCACACGGCATCTTTCTGAGCCAAGTCAATAGAGCCGGAGAATTCCATTCACAATAATTAAACTGTCAGATGTCAATCTCCCCCGTTATCCCAAAAGTCAGAGAAAACCAGGAACAGGAGGCAGAGGAAACAATACATCTTCATCCCATCACACGGGGTTTCCGGCCCCTTTCTGCCCCCCTTGGATCCTATGACCCCGAATAAAGGGTCTTGAGTGTCTCACATCCCACAGGGCCTTGTGCCATCAACTCCTTATATGGCCGCTGCTGGCAGGCCTAGGAGGGCACAGGACACCAGGATACCGGTACAATGCCTGTTGTTAAGAATTATGGGAGGCATAGAGTAGGAGGTTAATTCCATTTAAAAACAGGCGTCTGCCATTGCAGTGAAATTTCCATTGGTCTGGTGCTCGAGGGCATGGGAAATAACCCTTTTCAAAATGAGTAGAGACGTGATTCGTTATAGTGATCTTTAAAGCAACAAAACCCACATTTGGTTCACTGATCTGACCGTTCTCCGCTGACTGGAAATAAAGCAAGGATGGATTTTTATTTGTGTTTAAAATGTATTTTTAGCGATTTCAGAGAAAGGGAGAGGAAGAGAGACAACACGAATGATGAGAGAGAATCATTGACCTGATGCCTCCTGCACGCCCCCTACTGGATTTGAGCCGGAAACCCAGGCATGTGCCCTGGACCCAAATGGAACCTGGGACCGTTCAGTCCACAGGCCAATGTTTTATCTTCTGAGCCAAACCAGTTAGGGCTGAGGACGGAATGTGAGAGGCCTTCTCCCCCCTGCCCCGCCCCCCGCCCTCACTGCTCTTGCTCAGGCAAAGCAGACGTGTCAGGCAGATGAACCACATTAGGACAGTCATTACACCCACTTCTTTGAAAAGATCGTTATTTGGGATGTAGATTTTCCCCTTTTATTTACTGTTGGTCCAAGCCTCCTTGGGCTCGCTAATGTCATATATAACATCCTGAGGAAACCCTGTTATGGTGATGATCTTATGCAAATAATTCACTGGTCAAAGACACATCTAAGTACAAAGACATATGTAACTGAGTGGACTGAGGTTCGTAGCATTCATTGGTGTGAAAACTTCAAATCCAGGTTTGTCTGGGCCTATCTGAATTAAACAGTCTTCATGGTGCACTCAGTAACATTACACTCACGTCTCCCTCAGAATTCTCAGAGATGTTTATATTAGCACTAGAAGCCTGGTGCACAGGGGAGGGAGTGTCTCTCAGCCCAGCCTGCAATATCTCCAATCTGGGACCCCTGGAGGCATGTCTTACATCCCTCTCACAATCCAGGACTGCTGGCTCCCAACTGTTCACCTGCTCTCTTCCTGATTGTCCCTAACTGCTTCTGCCTGCCAGCCTGATCACCTCCTAACTACTCTGCCAGTCTGATTGATACCTAACTGCTCCCCTGCCAGCCTGTTTGCTCCTAACTTCCCTCCCTTGCAGGCCTGTTCAACCCTAACTGCCCTCCCCTGCAGGCCTGGTCCCCCCACAACTGCCCTCCTTGAAGGCCTGGTCCTTCCCAATGGCCCTCCCCTTCTGGCCTTATCACCCACAACTTCCATCCACTGCTGGCCATCTTGTGGTGGCCATCTTGTGTCCACATGGGGCAGTCATCTTTGACCACATGGAGGAAGCCATCATGTGTGCTGGAGTGATGGTCAATCTGCATATTACTCTTTTATTAGATAGGACAGAGGCCAGGTGTGTGAGTGTGGGCTGGCTGGTTTGCCCTGAAGGGTGTCCCAGATCAGGGTGGGGGTTCCCTTGGGGTATGGGCAGCCTGGGTGAGGGGCCTGTAGTGGTTTTCAGGCTGGCCATGCTCCCCAGTGACCTAAGCAGAGGCCCTGGGATCTGGGATTTATTTATCTTCTACAACTGAAACTTTGTAGCCTTCAGCGGAGGCCAAAACAGGCCAGGGCAGGTGGAAAGCTTGGCTTCCTCCATTGTTGGGGAAACACAAGCCTCCTGTTATCTCCGTGGCCACAGCCATCTTGGTTGGGTTAATTTGCATACTCATTCCTGATTGACTAGTGGGCATGGCTTATGGTGTAGTGGAGGTATGGTCAATTTGCATATTACTCTTTTATTAGAAAGGATGGCAATACCTTTTTTAAAACCCACCTCCTTTATTGAGCTTATGATACTGCCTATCACATGGAAATCAACTATATTAGGCCTTATAATATGAAATGACATATTGAAAATTTAATAATGAAGCCAGCCAGGCAATGATATATTTAAAGGTTATTGGTGAACTGTAGGTATGAACAAGGCACATTGTGTTTCTTCCTCTTTAGTCAGAACAAGACTTAGATATTAAACAAAACATACAGAAATTAAAATAAGAGAAAAATAAAATCAAGAGCTGGAAAAAGGAAACCACATCTTTCACTCTTACAGCTGATGATTTAGTGGAATAAGAATCTTTTTGGATTTTTGTTCTTCAAGTGCACATAATTTCACTGGTGCACACATACTCATTCTTTTCATGGAGAGATGGGCTTTGCTGAACCAGCAGACAACCACAGAGTTACCGTGACTGGTAAGGTGACTAAAGTAACTACCGATATTAATAGGGACACTGATAACTTCGGCCCAAAGAGAGAGGATGCTGGAGTCTAGCACATCCTCTGGGACTTCTCTGAGGAACGATTCCACACGGAGGAGAGGCGGACACCCAGGAACAGATCACCCCGGAATTCAATTCTGCGCTGGGCTACTAGGTGCTAAGTTACTGCAATACAGTATTATGAATATATTTCAAAGTGTTTTTTGTAACCCCTGAAGCAAAGTAGATGCCTATAATTCACTCTTGCTAATCAAGTCACTCTTCTGGCAATGAGGGTGAGGGTAATGATGATGATAGATAATATTTATGTGTTTCTGAATAGGTCTCAGACACTGTTCTACGTACATTTCATGCACAACTAATTGAAGCCTGCATTCTAAGGTAGAAGTTCTTCTTAATGTATGTTCATTCAAATATGTAAATCCAAAAGAGGATTTTATACAACCTCTCAAAAGCCTGTCTGTTTCTGCTAGGTGACGGGAAAAACCCTGCTAGGGAAGTGAGGTGGGTTACATTAAAGACCAGAGACCTGAAAGTGGAGCGAGGCTGTAATCTACCTCGTCATTCCTGACATTTCATCCCAAGACCCAACCACATGGAAACCTGCAGTAGGGACGATGCTCTGGCTCTCCCGCTTTTCTCCGCATTTTCCAGTACCTTCCACAGTGTAAAGCTAGGGATCAAGAGTGCCATCAGTTGCGGAGCAAAGGTAACTATTATCTTTACATAAAACAGGTAAAATTTTCACATGTCACCTTCAAGCTTCAGATTCATTTAATCAATTTCTTTGAAATGAAAATGAACAACTTATTTGCCAGTGTTTCACAGGAAGGGTTGCAAAGAAAAAGCCAGCTTTTTGACAATGTAACACTAGTCTCTCGTGATGTACGTGCACCTGGGCACACGGGTTTTTACATTGGTCAGGACTTCTCCGAAGGATGGCTGGGAATAGAGGGCAGGCTGCGTATCAGCAGACACCAAACTGCCGGCAGAAGTTGGCATAGCCTACAATCACCGAGTCAATTGTTCCATTCTGATTCTCTGTGAAATGTATGTGTCTATTTCAGTCTGACTGACAGGCATGCGTGCTTCCTCTGGTGAATTTTTCTGTACCATTCTCAATGCAACATGAAGGACATAACTTCATAAAAGACTGAAAATATATATATTTTTAATTTCCAACAACTGAAAACCAAAAGCTAGGCAACATTAATGCAGATTTTAAGGGGTTTGCCATCTTACCTAAATTTGGAACCCTGGGGAAAATATATATTCTATACACATGAAGAAACTTAAATCATGTTATTTTACAGTCTTGTCCACAAAACCATGATATTTAGTAAAATACAAGTGAAAAAAATGTGCTAATGTCTTTGAAAATATCTAACCTCCTAAACATTATATCTACATAAGTAAATATATCTAAGTAAAGAAAATGCTGACTAAATAAGCTAGTATTAGGAGCTTCAAAATTTATAATTTAATAAAAATTAATGTTTGCTTAAATATTTCCTTCCACCCAGACTTTTAACTTGTCTCTACTAAAAAGAATCAGCTAATATAGTTAATGCTCAATATGCCACCACATGATAAAATCAGCTGTCAAGAAAGGTAAACAATGAATCAAGGATCCATTCAGAAAGAAAGCAAAAATTAATCAACATTTGGGAGAAGAGTAACAAGAATCAGATCATAATTCTACCAAACATTGATGAAGATAAGGGAAAACATGTTCTCATGTAATATTGAAAGAAATATAGACTATAGATATACTGTGAAAGGCAATTTTTATCAATACTTATAAAAGTCTACATGAGAATACTTAATTACACATTTGTTATCTTAGATAACGTAATCTTAAAATATTAGTCACTGGTAACATGGATGGAAAACGATAAATCATCAATAGAAAAATATGCAAAAGATATAATTTCAAATAATCAGAATATGAAAAATATTTTCCAATTATCAGAAATTTCAATTTTTCTAAAAATGTTCAGTATTGTTAACAGATATCCATGTATCCTTGGGATAGGAGTCTCATCAAATATATAACAATTAACTTCCCTATATTTTTAAATGAACATCTGACTTCTCAATCCCAACATTAGGGACTTGGGTCAAGGATCCTGCTCTAGGCAATTCTCTCATATCTTAGTCTTAAGACACTTAAATTTCTTCCAGGCTTCTTATTCATATAGTGGTTCATTTCATTTGTTTACACATTTATCACTATCACTTGGCAGGGAGTGCCAAAGACTGGGTTCTGTAATCTTATCTAACAAAGAGGGGATATGTTAATTGACCATCACCCCCTCACAGAGATGATGGCATCCACAGCCAATAGGGAGGGGATATGCTAATTGACCATCATGGCCTCAAAGACGGTGGCACCCACAGCTACAAGACAGCAGTGCCGTCCCCTCAGACTCGCTGAGGCACCAGGCGCAGTCAGGCCGGCCCACCTACAGGCAGGTCTGGCCACTCCACGTGCCCACCGCCTGTCCCCCAGCCCCCGGCCACCCAGGGCCAGCCTGAGGCACAGTCAACCCTCAGATGTCCACCGCCCAGGGCTTCCTGGCACAGTCTGGCACTGCTGGCTCCCCCTGACCACTGGGTGGCCTCCTGCTCCTGAGAGCCCCCGGACTGGGAGAGGGCCAGGCCTGGCTGAGGGACCCCGCTCCAGTGCGTGAATTTTCACACACAGGGCCTCCAGTACACCATGATGGCTTCTCGCGGTGCAAACTGTGTCGTCTGGCCGTCAGTGGATGCTCGGTTTATGCCTGCTGGCGATGCTGCTGTCCTGCCCTCGATTGTAAAAGCTCTTTGCATTGAGGTCCCCCGGGGACCTTCCGGTACCCACGTTCTTTTCCATGACATGCCCTCTGTTACCGGAACGCAGGAGCATGGCATCGGCACTTTACAAATGAAAGCGTGGATGGATGGATGGCTTTTCTGGTAAGACTGTGGTAGTTACTGCTCCTGACTTTCAGTCACCTCTGCCTTTTTTTTTTTTTTTTTTAAGATCGTGGTATATGATCAGTAATGTTTGTAATTTCAGTAATTGTCTTCTGGAAATCTTTCAAAATGCTCCATGCATCTGAATGGTGTATTTCAAAGTAATGAAAGAGGACCCTAACCGCTGACGGAGGCCTCAGAATGCCTCATTTCCCCGATGAGGAAGGGGAGGTAAGTGACCTGGGTGAGTCTTTATTCGACTCTGCCGTTCCTAATGCTCAGTCGATGTAGAGTATCGAGGACTTTTAACACAGAACAACTGAGTTGGGCTTCCACTAGATTGACGAATGTTAACAGTTACGGAGAAATGGGTATTTTATATTGCAAACCAGAGGCGGACATTATCTCATGACATTTCAGGACACATGCAGCTCTCTACAAACACGTTTTAACACCCGTGGCACGGAGCTCCTTCCACGGTCTACTCCTCACATACAGACACTGGGCTCTGCTAAGCTTCACTCTTTACAGAGAGCGGTTTCTGTTGGGAGGGGCAGAATCTAATATTGTAGAACAAGGAGGATTTAAACATTTAATTCTGAACTTGCTGCAGTTTACATGATTTAAGCCATTTTCACTGTTTTAGAGGGAAATTTGAAAATTTTCTATTTTTAAGTAGTTTCTGTCCTGGCAGATAGCCTCTGCCCTTACAAAAATTAGTCATTTAATTTATTATTTCACAAGATGTGGGTTACAGGCAAATGAACATTAACTTTAGAACACCTACTGAAACTTATGGTAGCCAATAACCTTGTGGGAAACACTTAATAACTATTAACTTTTGCTTTTTTCTCATTTAAAATGTGAATAATACCAGTACCTATTTGCAGTGATTAGTATGAGTATTCAAATAGTTAATATCTATAAAAATGCAGAACATACTACTCATAATGGTAACTGTGACTAATGATAGATATTATATAGTTGATAGATATTATGTAGATATTGTGTACTTTAGAAAATATATACATGGCATGCAAATTTCAGATAAATGCATTCTGATTTTATTAACAATAATTGTTCATAAAGTAACTGAAAATAAAAAATTAACTGATTATATATTTTGATAAATCCATTATTGAATAATAGGCAGTAATTAAAATTAATGAGATATAGAAATCCATACCAAATAAAGTCCAATATACACAGAGTGGCCAGATTATTATGATCTCTGAACACATAATAATCTGGCCACTCAGTGTATATCATATATAATATATAATAAAAGGCGAATTGTCCCCTCAACCAGGAATTTGACCAGCAGGCAGGCCAGCCAACCACCCATGTCCCCTCCCCGTGACCAGGCGGTCTGGACCCCACCCATGCATGAATTCATGCACCGGGCCTTTATATACAGAGTGGCCAGATTATTATGCGTTCAGAGATCATAATAATCTGGCCACTCAGTGTATATAGATAACGGCATTGTAAGGCACTTATAAAAAATGAATAGAGTTGATCTATACTATCACAGCCTTCACAGTGCATGGAAGTTAAGGCAGCCTGGCACACCTGTTCAGTGAACATACATGGACTGTTCTAACTCTTCTGAATTTATTTCTGCCCTCTCAAACAAAACCCCATGTATTTTTTAAAGAAATTTGAACCTTAATGTCTACCTGATAAATAAGCACAATGATTATGCCTGCTTTACAGAAAAAGATTCTGGGAATCTCCGTGGCGGTGGAACACTATGGTTAAAAAAAGAGCTGACCAACAACTACTCTGAACCTGTCATTTAGTCCCTGGTGTAACAGACTAATGCATTTTCAATGACACTGAGCAGAAGTCACCTCTTCCTCTGTGGTTAAGGCCGCAGAATGTACACAGTCCCTAGCACAAGTAAATAAGGACTCAATTATTTTGCAATATACTTTAAAAACAGTCCAAAAATCCCCACAAAGGTGTCAGCTGAGGAGGGAAAATCAACACAAAACTTTTGTGCTTTAGAAAAAAATTCTCACCTTTCTTAAGTTCACTCTTCTTGAGAAATGCCATGGTATTTCATTTAAAGTACAATATGCGTTTGATAGAGCATTGAGAGAGAACAATGGTATCACCTCAAACGTATCTTTCACAGGATTAAAATTAAAACCAGGCTTAAAATAAGGTGATCACAGACTCACCATTTCAATAGAAAATGTATGCATATAATCATGCATTGAAATCAAAGTCACAGAACTACCAATAGCTCTTGGTTGTTTTGATAGAAAAGTAATAGTACAATAGTACTTCTTGAAAAATACTTCTTTTAAAAGGTTAATAACCTCTAAGTTTCTTTTCATTGCAAGATGATGGTGGTAGGTTTTTTTCTTAGTTTTTTTTTTCTTTTTAGAGGTCTTTTGTTTGGAATAATTATTTTCAAATGTCCAACCTCAATTATTTGATTGGTTGTGTATTGGGAACATAAAAACTGCCCATGCCCGCATCACTCAGAAGTTTTAAAGTAACAACCGATGCACAATACCAATGTACATACCCTGCACCGGATGCTTTTGGCTCTTAGAGGAGTTGGTGCAAGTGCATTCCTTTAAATGAAACCGGAGAGAGAGTCTTTGGGGATAAACACTACCATTCTGGGGCCTTTTGTTGCAATGGAATTCCTGCACAGAGACAGTAAAATCTTCTTTGTTTCTAAACACCAGTTACAGAACATCAGGCACAGGAAATACAAGCTCTGAATATTAGAAAACCGTGGAGTGACAGGATTTACATTTCTAGATATTACCGTTTCGCTTTGCATTCTGGGCTAGTTGGCCAAAGCCTTAGAGATACTTCAAGCATGTAAAAAGTATTAAGGATATACTCTGACTGGAGTCTCATGGACAGTCCACAGTGAGAGCAAATTATATGCAAGAGGAAAAATGAAATGAATAACTATATTTACAGACGAATAGTTAGTGGTTATCAAAGACTAATAATAAGCTTTGATATTATAGAAATAAAAAATAAAAATACAATGATGAATGCCTCATAGAAAAGGCTCACCAAATGAAGTGACACTGAAGAATCATTTGAAACAGAGATTGTGTGAATGTAAGTATATTTGATATCAGGAAATGAGAACTTGAGCAAAATTTCAAGATACTTTAGCTTAAGAGTAACATCCACTAAACCATGCTCTTTCTCATTCAAATTTATTCTCCTAGTCTGAGATGATTCTGCTCTGTGCTTAGTTAGGATTCATGGTGTACTCACATAGCTTTGTATATCTGCTTTACATTAGTGGTTGTAATTGTAGGTGACATTATTTGTGCAAGTATTTGATTAATATTCATCTTGCCAGGCAATGTCTCAATGTGAACAGGGACAAACTTTCTACAGTTCATAACAGTGTCCTTGATACCTGACACATAGTGGATAATAGATATGTGATGTGCCCAGTATTATACACAAAGAAAAGTGACAAATAGAGTGCAAATAGCCAACAGTTTAAAAAATCATACAATAATGTAGGACACATACGGAGTTGCGAAAGGACACCTGAACAATGTGAAGTATTTACATGTGCTCCCTTTGGAAACGGTGATTTGACGAATGTACACTGTGGTTGGAGGTACGTGTGGTAAAATTTTCAATAATCCAAGATTGCGAATATATTTCCAAATTAGATATCTTTGGGAATTTAACTTTCACCTACTATTCTTTTTTTTAATTTTCACAAAAATTTTTAATATATTTTATTGATTTTTCACCGAGAGGAAGGGAGAGGGGTAGAAAGTCAGAAACATCCATGAGAGAGAGACATCGATCAGCCACCCCCTGCACGCCCCCTACTGGAGTTGTGCCGGCAAGTAAGGCACATGCCCCCGACCAGAATCAAACCTGGGACCTTTCAGTCCGAAGGCCACCGGTCTATCCACTGAGCCAAACTGGTCTCGGCTCACCTACTATTCTTGAAATCATGTAATGATTGCTGTGAGGAAATCTTCCATTTATACTCATGACTATACACATGTAAAAGATCATGGACATACATGGTAATTTAATTAACTCTGCAGATCTCGCCGAAACTGGTTTGGCTCAGTGGATAGAGTGTCGGTCTGCGGACTGTAAGGTCCCAGGTTCGATTCCGGTCAAGGGCATGTACCTTGGTTGTGGGCACATCCCCAGTGGGGGGCGTGCAGGAGGCGGCTGATCTATGTTTCTCTCTCATTGATGTTTCTAATTCTCTATCCCTCTCCCTTCCTCTCTATAAAAAATCAATAAAATGTATTTTAAAAAATAATAATAAAAAAATAAAACTGCAGATCTTCCCCAGCAGAAGATAAAACAAACATACATCGAAGCAACTCCCTAGTGGTTTGCCATTTGGGACAGTTCATGAACTTTCTGAGTCTGACTTAAAACCCTCATTTAAGACGGAGAGGAAATACTTTCCCATTGTTACAATCATCGTGGCTGCAGTACACAGGCGAATGGCTTAATGTATACGTTTTCTGTGTTTAAGGATTTTACGGAATCGTAATGTCCAACTCCTTATTTGTTGACTGTCTCCCTTGACTCATTTAACCTTCCGCACACACGACTTGGCATCTCTCTGGAGTACTTTCAGGTGCCACCCTGGACTGCTCAGAGTAAGTCAGGACCACGTGCTGCAGAGAGCACACCGGTGCTCTGGGCATTCCCAAGTTAAACCGCTCGCATGTTCGAAGCTAAAGTGAGTTTTAAATGGGCCTTGTCGCTGCTGTTTAAAGACAGAGCCTTAAACAAGTGCCCTGGGTGCAATAACAGTAAAGTTACCTTGAGTCACAGCAGGCCCTTCTTCCGAGGAGCATAAAATGCCTCCAAAACGCCACGGAGCAAGGAACGTGGATGTGTACACAGCTCCCCGCTGGGCGAGGACGCACTCTGCGGTGGAGCGATCACGTCGTCCATCATAGCATCCTCAGAGGGGGGCGTGAAGGGAGCAAAGAGCAACGTGTCCCTGTACGGGGACTTTTAATTTTCTGTTTACCTTCCGTGGAAGGATGATCAAACGCATCTCTTTTTAGAATGGAGATAATCCTCAACTGGCTCAAAATTGGGCATATATATGGGGCTGATCCTGCTGAAAACCCACATAAAAGTTTTACTTTCTTTTTTTTTTTTCAGAAGAAGGGAGCTATAGAGTGATACAGTGGTACCTCGAGATACGAGTGCTCTAACATATGAGATTTTTGAGATACGAGCCCTTGAGTGAGTGATTTTTGCTTTGAAATACAAGCAACATTTGAGATAGGAGTCATCGCGCTGATTGGCTGGTTGCACACGACCCACCAGTTTACCGAGACTCGAGTGTCTCATAGTTTCCCACGCCTCAAGGTTACGGAACGAATTAAACTCGCATCTCGAGGTACCACTGTAGTTGTTTATCATATTACTAGAGGCCCGGTACACAAATTCGTGCAAGAGTGGGTCCCTCGGCCTGCCCCTGGGATAGGGCCCCCGAAACCGGCTCTCTGGCATCCCCTGAGAGGACCTGGGTTTTGAGAGGGCACAGGCCAGGCTGAGGACCACACTGGTGCATGACCAGGGCCGGGGGAGGACGTGGGACATTGGCCAGATGGAGAGGAGCCACAGGAGCGCTCCAGGGCATATCCGGCCCATCTCTCTCAGTCCTGATTGGCTGGACCTCAGCAGCACGCTCACCTACTGGTGGGAACATTTTCCCCTGGTGGTCAGCGCGTGTCATGGTGACCGGTCAACCAGTCGACTGTCTGTGCCCTGGTAGTCAGTGCACATCACAGTGAGCAGTGGAGCGGACTTAGCATATCATTAGCATTTTATGCTCTGATGGTTGAATGCTCGACTGGATGACCAGATTAGCATATTAGGCTTTTATCATATAAATTTTTAAACAACTACATTAACTATAAACATAATTTCCTTCTCTGTGGGATTAAAGAAGACTTTGCAACACTTCTATGAAGAGTAAATGAGCCACTAACCACTATCTCTATATTAAATTTGACTAATGTCAGTATTAATAGTTTTAATTTTATTAAAATGTGAGTATTGACATTACAGTATTAAAAAGTGGCTGTACCTAACAAGCTACTTAAGCTTTTTTTGGTTAATTATGTAATTCCTTTAAAAGGAATTGTGTGACATATTTATAATTTAGTAGCAATTATTTATAACATGTTATTCTCTAACAGGTCTGGTGTATGTCATATCAATTTATAAAATTAACTTTCAAAATATATTAATTTTATATAGTATGTTTTTCAAAATGGGTTTTACTTTTTATAATCATAAAGAGTGAAATACATTTTTAAAATTTTAGTTGAATACAAATTCTATCAAGCATGAATTTTCTCCTGTGGAAAATCCATAACAGTAATTTCTGTGTCTAGATTCTCATAGATAATTATGTCTTGATGGTATAGTTTTGGAATTCTCAGACTATTTTTTAAAAAAATAGGATCTACTACTCTATAAATGTCTACAAAATGAGCTATTTCCAACGAGAGAAATTTAACGTTCTTTTTTCCCCTCTCCTGACAATAGTACCATGCAAATCAGTGCCAAATGATGCTAAAAATCCCCCGGTATCTTAAAGAGGAGGGAATTATGTAGGTAAACAGATAAATCTTTAGAACATTTGTCTTTCTGGAGAACTTCCTCTGGTTGGTCTCTAACCTACAGGGCATTAGTCTTCTCTAAATTGCTAACGGTGTCCCACAGCTCAATGATAAATAGAAATCACTGGAAGAAATGGCACATGCTTCCACAGAGAATTTCCAGACAGATAGAGGCCTTTAAGAAAAATATATACATAAAACAGATTATTTTCTATCATGCATATGCCCCCTTGGGTCTTCCTGTGGTCATTTTCTCAACTGTGTAAAAAATAAATAATTTCCAGCAAGCTTCCTGGCAAATATTTATATGAACATGATTGTTTACTATTTAAACTAAACAAGAAGGAGGATTCGACATAAGAGAGCATTCTCCATATGTAACCAGTAATTTATCACCACACATTATTTTTCATTTTCAAATAAACATTAAGAAAATGGAGTTATCATGTGAAGTGATAAGTTTTACTCATGTCCAATTAACATATCTTTTGGGAGGAAAGCAATTGAAGAAAACTTCCTTTTTAAAACTATTTTTGGGTGACAAATGTATCATTTCCTTTGTGTTGTACTGGGAAATAATTTATTGGAAAGCATTCCTCAAGTTTTCCTGAAAGTATCAAAATCCTTTGACAGACATGCATTGTCCTTTTCTCTCAACTTTTGCGGTAGACACCAAAAATATATTTCACAAGAGACGAGGAAAAAGTAGAATGGAGAAGTAAATTGAATAGTAGAGGGGGGGGGTGGTAGAAGGAGGGAGAGAATAGCACCAGCTCTCATGAAAAACAAGTTCTACAAATGGTCTCACATCCACACTAAGATTTTGCACTAAAAGCTAAAAATATGGAATTTGGTAGAAAGTGTTCGCTCTTCTTGATGGTTCTCATTCTCCCCCTCAAGACACAGGGTGAGGTTTTTCTTTAGAGCGCTTGCTTATGGTTTTAAACCAAGAAAGTCTGGCTTATTGCACATTGTAATCTAAATGTCCTCTTGGACAAGTCTAGGACACTTTCTGTGACCGACTTCTGGAGTCAGATAATCCATAAATTACCAAATTTTTACAATAAATGAGTTGCTGTTGAAAATAATCAATGAGATATTAATTGTCGGTAATACTCATCTCTGTCGATAACATTCAAGTTATAGTTAATAAGATTTTCCTTCCTCTTAGAGCATACAGTTATATTTTAAAATAGTAATTTTATGGTAGAGTCGTAATCCTTTTAAGGAGTTGAATTCTATGAAAATTTAATGCTAGTTGTATTATTTATTTATGTTGGTGTATGTATGAGTGAGGTAGAGAGAGAGAGTGCAAAATAGAGAGAAGGGGATAGCATCAATAAATATGTGATTATTCATGTAGAAAATATAAAATAATTGATGAAAAACTCTCCTGGAACTAATAAAAATTTTAAGAATGTTACAGGTCACACAGTGAATACACAAAAAGCAATTATTTTACTATATAGCAAAAATGATTAATTTGGAATTTAAAATTAAAAATCACTTACATTAATAATTTTACTAAAAAATGAAATGCAAAGGTATACATCTAACAAAATACATTAAAAATCTATGTTTATTGAACAAAATCAAAGAACTATACAAATAGAAAGATAGTCCATGTTCATGGATAAGAAGGCTGAAGAATGTCAAGATGTCAGTTTTTACCAACTTAATCTTTAGATTCAATGCAATATCAATCAAAGTCCTAGGAAGCTATTTTGAGGATACTGGAATACACATTATAAAGTTTATATAAAAAGTTAACTCCCCCAAATATCCAACATAATTGAAAGAGATGGACCAATTTGGAGGACTGGTACTATCTGACTTCAAAAATCACTATGAAACTACTGTTGCTAAGACAGGCAGCATTAGTAAACTAATCCAGAGATAGGTCCATGTAGTATAATTGAAAGCACAGAAATTCATGGAGATATATAGTCAATCGATCTTTGACAAGGATCAAAGGGTCTTCAATGGATAAAGGACAATTTTTCCAGGGAGGGTGCCTAAGACTGAAGCAGATATGACTAGAAGAGTCTTTTTTTTTTCCTCAAACAATAGTTTCTTTCATTCTTCCTAATGCTGTCATATAAATGTATATTGTCTCAATATTATGTAGAGTGGAATGAAAAGCAGCCCACATATAACTGATTACTTTCCATTCTCTTCTATTTCTCACAGCCACTTCTCAGTAGGCTTTCCAGTGTCCTCACTGTCTTTGCCATCACAGAACTTGAATTTCAGGTAACTCAGTGGGTGGACCTCAGTAAAGTTTCTTCACAGAAGATATTTAGGGGTATAAAAGTGAATTTCAAGGACAGGTACAAAATAATGGACTGAAAGCTGCGTTTTAAAAAAAATATGATTCATTTACTTCAATTCACATACGATTGGAGAGGGTTTAAGTTGGTTTCTGGAAAGAATAAGATTCCATCCTCAAACCTGTCTTTGTCCCTGCCATTTGGGTTGGATTATACGAGGGTCAATATTAACCCAAGAGGATTTCGTTTATGGTAGGGTGATGGTAAATTGTATGGAGTAACTTGATTTGACATGGGTGACGGATTAAAAAGTACTTCTGGACGTGTCTGTGATGGTATTTCCACATGATATCAGCATTTGAATTGGTGGGCTCTTAAGAGTAAATCTCCTTTCTCAACATTGAAGGATACCATCCTATCCATTGAGGCCTTTACAAACAACAGGCAGAGAAAAGAAATGTTTGCCTCTTTTTGCTTTCTACTTGCCTGTTTGAGTCAGGAAACCTCATAACAGATTTTCCTACTTTCCTACCATTTTAAACCATTAAATCCCCTCACTGCCTGGCATTCTGACTGGGACTGAACTGCATCACTCACTGTTCCTGAGTCTCTGGCTTGCAGATGGCAGATCATGGACTTCTCAGATTCCATATTCCTGTGAGCCAATGTCCCATGATATCTCTCTCTCTCTCTCTCTCTCTCTCTCTCTCTCTCTCTCTCTCTCTCTCTCTCTCTCTCTCCTTCCCTCCTTCTCTCCCTCCCTCCCTCTCTTTTGAAATCTGGCTAATACAGGTAGTGTGATAAAGAAAAGTGCAGGGGAGGTATGATGAAATCAAGGAAGGTTCTGGAAGATATAAGATAATCAGAGCTACTGCTAAGCTTTCTCATTATTCAAAAGATCCGTTCCTCAACTATTGTCCTGCTCTTTCTCTAAGAGGTGACATTTACTTAGAAGACTCCTAAGGTGGTGTTCTATGTTGCTTCATGGCATAATCAAAATTATTCTGCAAGTTATACAAGATATTTTTATTGAATGACAAGGTAATGGGTCCTTATTCATGGTGTCTATCTTGATATAATCAGAATATTTTAAAGACAAAAAAAAATAAGAGAATTTGAATCTTAAAAATAAAACCCAAGTAGTAAAGTGCAATGTGTTAATAGAGGAAAAATGTTGCAGTTTTAACCAATGCTTCATACATTTAAAGAAGGTTAAAATATTATTTTGAATTGATTAGGTCACAGTGTTCTCAACCATCCTAATGCCACGTCCCTTTAATGCAGTTCCTCATGTTGTAGTGATCCCCAACCATAAAATTATTTTCGTTGCTACTTAGCTACTTAGCAACGAAAATAATTTTATGGTTGAGGGTTATCACAACATGAGGAACTGCATTAAAGGGACGTGGCATTAGGAAGGTTGAGAACCACTGGATTAGGACTTTAAGAGGTGAAACACACACAAACTTCTTATATCCATTATTAGTAAAATAAACAAATATTGGAGGCATCCTGAGCTAGCTTCTATTGAGGTTCTTTTTCTTACCGTATTTTCCTCTTAAAAATGGTATGATAGCTAAAATTTTATACTTTTAAAAAATATCTGGGAATTTTAACTTGTCTAGTTGAATCTTTAACTACTTTATAGCACTTTCTTTTTTAGAAAAGGTATCTTAGATCATGTAAACACCACATATAATGTTTAAGAGACTTTACAAGGCGACACATCATCTTCACGGTGTGTGTTGATTTCAGAGAAAAAGGAGACAGCAGCCTGATCTCCCGTTTCAGGCCTGAAGACTGCTCACCACTCACCCAGCCTGGCAATGGTTTGTTCAGAAAGCGCGGGGTGGGGGTGGGGGGAAAGGGGGGTAAAGCTTAGATGGCACAGCTGGGCAGTGAACAGAGCCAGGAAGAAGTGACCTGCTGAACTGGCAGATGTACATAGCAGTCACCAGATTGTTAAAAGGGCTTAATAATTACGCAAAGCAAGCTGAGAAAAAGATGCATGATTTTCACACACTTGGAAGGATTAAGGCTGCTTGGAAGTGTGAGGAATAAAGTTGAGACATTAAACATTGCTTTCAAACCGAAAGACTTACAGAAATGCCACTTATTCACTAAAAGGAAATAAAAATCAGTGCTAAGAAAACTGAGAAATATTTAAAGTAGAAAATAAAACAAAAGAGAAAATCAACTTGACAAATATTTAAAGTCTAGTGTAATTGGCCACATAATAATACCTGCAAAATACTATCAAAAGCAAAACTTTGATTTTTCGAATTCCTTTATCTTATTGCATTGGGCTAAACATGCAGTCTTACCATGAATACAAATCAAATGTGTAATGCGGTAAGCAAATATTGAAAGAAAAAAATAAAACTATAAATAGTGTTTTTATCATCCATCTCTGCTCACCGTGAATCTTGGTTCAACATTCTCTCCTGGTGTTAGTACCTTCTTCCCAGATGCCTCTTCATCAAATAACATTCTTTCACCCCCAAGTTCGGAATCACAGACAAAGCAAGAAGCTTGTTCTAAACAGCATTGGAAGGAGAAATGTAAAATGAAACTGTCTATTCTTAACGTTCATGAAAATGAAAGCATACCATATGTAATATTTTATAATTCAATGATTCTTATTCAAGAGTCTAGTTTTGAGAGTGACGTATTATCTCATATAGGATTGACTCTTTTGTATTGCTATTAATAAGCATTGCAGGTTAACATTTGGGTTTATATGAATAAACTGTTACGAATGTTTTAAAATATATATTTTGGTGACATAATCACCCATTTCTGTGAGACATATGCCAGAAATTGAATTGCTGAGTCATAACATATTGATATATTTAAGGTTAAGTATGTTCTGCCAAACCGTTTTTCAAAGTGGTCAAACCAATTTTAATAGCCACAGTAATATATAAAAGTTCTAATAATTCTACAGTCTTACCGACACTTCGTGCTACCTATCTTTTGACTGTGTCACCTTGAGTGCATTTAATTTGAGTATCAATTTACATTTCTCCTATAAGTAAAGGTTTTGAGCAACTTATTTGCTATTACCCTTTAAGAGACTCTTTTGAAAAGCACCTGTTTTCTGCTATCCTTGCTGATTTTTAAAAAATAATTTTACATCAACGGTCATTCTATTATTAAAGGAATTCTTAGCAAGTTGGGCTTTATGGACCCCCAAGTACAGTAAAAGGAAATAACTGCAGAAGAATATATTAACTGAATATTCCAACAGCTCAATCTCTTCATCTGATTTCCCAAGTAACAGGAGGAAGGAAAGACAAGGTCTGTGATTTGAAGGGTTCAGGGCTGGTGCGTGATAAATATGTGATGGGAAATGGATACAAGAAGGACTGGCAGGCAAAATTAATCGTTCTGTGCCTGGCTGAGTCATGAGTATGGCCAGATCCTTGCCAATTATTGGAATGAGGTTGGATAGAGACGGGAAAATCCATAACGTGATTAAACAGCCTCCTATGCTTTGGATTTTACCATCCAGTTTTGTCTGAGAGCACAATTGATTGATGTCCAAGGAGAGTTATCTGGGGTTTCTTTTTGTCTGAGATCAAATGTTTTGGGAATCACTTAGAAAACCTGTAAGCTAAATAACTCTTTTCATAAGTGAGATGACAGAACACTTTTATCACTACTAAAATATTCTGCAAATAAACAATAGAAAGTCTAGCATTAGTAAGCTAGTTTCATTATTTATTTAATGCATATACTATGCTTAATTTATAGTATCATGTATTGTCCTAAATGACTTTGCTTTTGATTAATACCTATCATTTTGGAAGAGGGCAAAACATTTTTTTCTAGTAAGAACTGCAGCCATAAAATAATAATTGTGATTCAACAGATTACAGAGTCCAATTACCAGAGTATATTTTTAAATCTAAAAATAGTAAAATAAACTTTGACTGGTAATCTCATTAATAGGAAGATATCATAAGGAAATAACCAGAAATAAAGACACATTAATTCACATTATTATTGTCATATAAATTTAAAATAAATATCTGTGTCATCCAGTTTGCAATACTGAATATTACTGAACCAAATAACATTTGAATATAAATATACACACACAGGATTTTTTAATTGGGGGAAAATGCACATATAAGAAGTATTTTCTATATGTTAAATAAATCAATCTAATAACAGGTAAAAGATATGTAAATCTATAAGTAGTATGCCTTATGTGCTGGTATTATTTACATATATCTATCAACTGCATTCAAAAGGTTATCTTTATTTCTGAAATATATACATAATTTACCACAATAATCAAAATAGTACAAAAGAAAATATAATCTATAATTTTTCTTCTAATGATTTTTTTAATGTTGTGATATTCCTCATTTACCTCTTATTTCCTCCTTCTTCGTGTCTTGGTTCCTTATCATCATGTCATTAGATTTCAAATACTTAGTGCGAAAGTGATAGTATCTGGAAACTTCATGAGTTTTCCTGGTATTTAAATCAATTTAGAATTCTACTCCCCTAACCATTTTCACAATATTTTCCCCACCAACAGGTAAATGACAAATGGTAACCTTACAAATTTAAAGTAAGTCCAAAACATTTTCATATTCATTGAATCACTTGTGTAATGACATGCAGAGAAGAAAAAAATAAGGTTCCATCATAACTTGAAAAAACTTGATACACAAAAAGAATGACATACGGATAAATATATTTTATAACTAGACAATGTGTTATAAAAGTTACAGGAAATAACTAGACAATGTGTTATCAAAGTTATAGGAAAAAAACCTTTCAATCTGATAGAGAGTTTATAAAACTAGAAAATGTAACAGAAAGAAAAATAAAGCAACAAATTTTCAAAAGTACATTATTTGTCAAAAACTGTTTTGGATACATGTAAGTGCTTTGGAGTTTTCAATATGCTGAATTGTATTTTCCATTACCCTGATTTAAACTTGGAAGTAGTCAAAGTTAATCTGGAAAGAAAATGGCCAATTTTATTACTAGTGTCATTGTTGACAAATTTCTTGGTATTTTACTATTTAGTTAAATATGGTTTTTATTGAAAAAAAGTCGTCTAGAGAGTGAGGAATGGAGAGGGAAGATATGAATGGCTGCCTCCTGCATGCCCCCTGCTGGGGGGCAAGAAGCAATGCGGCTAGGAATCGAACCGGCATCCTTTAGGTGCATGCGCGGATGCTCAGCCCACTGAGCCACACTTGTCAGCCTTTCCTGGCATTTTTGGAAAGAGGGAAGTCTGTTTTAGGTGGATACAAATGAGTTATTTGGCTGCCGCAAGCTCAGTTTAATGGAAAACAAAATATGTTTAGAAAGGACATTAGAGAAGCTCGGGTAGTTTGTTAAATAAATTTTAAATAGGGGTAATTTACCCTCCAAATTTTATTACAAATATACTGTTATTCACAGACTGTAAAAGAATAATCTGTTCCTTCTATTTATGTAATGAAGTAAGTTAAGTCAATTTACCTAAATATTTTAATGAATGATTCTTTAATCTATAGCTTCGCATATTCATTTAATAAATATTTTTTGAGCATCTACTCATCACCAAGTGTAGATTCTTTTTATACATGCTGAAGAAACAACAGTACAATTAAATACCATTTTATATATTCTTAGCTAGAGGCCTGGTGCACAAATTTGTGCATGGGTGGGGGCCCTCAGCCTGGCTGGCAATCAGGCCTCTGAGGGAGCTGGTGGGCTGGGCGAAGGGATCGTGGGAGGTTGGCTGGCTGGGGCGAGGAGGAGAGCGCGGGGGGTTGGCTGTGGGACTGCACTGACCACCAGGGAGCAGCTCCTGTGTTGAGTGTCTTCCCCCTGGTGGTCAGTGCGCATCATAGTGACAGGTTGACTGTCCGTTCTGGTCATTCAGTTGTAACGGTAGGTTAGGCTTTTATGTATAGAGTAAACAAGTGTATTGAGCTCACTGTAGTAGGAAACAGTTTTATCTTCTATGAAAAACGAATCAATGAGATTTGCATAGGCTATGAGATTAGAGATGGGAACAATATAGCAAAATAAATCTTTGAAGTAAAATTTGAATACAGCCAAGACTGGTGTGGCTCAGTGGATAGAGCATCAGTCTGCGAACTGAAAGGTCCCAGGTTCGATTTCGGTCAAGGGCATGTACCTTGGTTGCAGACACATCCCCAGTAAGGGGCGTGCAGGAGGCGGCTGATCCATGTCTCTCTCTCATCGATGTTTCTAACTCTGTATCCCTCTTTCTTCCTCTCTGTAAAAAATCAATAAAACATATTTTAAAAAAAAAACTTTCAACAATAAAGGTAAAAATTTAAAAAAATTGAATGCAGAGAAAAATGGGGTTTAGTGAACAAAAGGCCACTTTTCTTTCTCTCTTTGAGCTGGCAGAAACATTAGAAGTCAACCAGTTGAGCTAACCATCACTTTATTTATTTACTCTTTTTATTGATTTCAGAGAGAGGAAGGAAGAGGGAGGCGGAGGAATAGAAACATCAATGATGAGAGAAAATACTGACTGGCTGCCGCCTGCACACCTACTAGCGACTATTGGCGCCTGAGCCTGCGGCCAGGAAAGTGCCCTGACCGGGAATTGAACTGTAACTGCCTGGTTCATTGGCTGACACTCAACCACTGAGCCACACGAGCGGGCCACTCATCACCACTGAGAACTGAAGAAGCTCAAGATCAGAAATATCAGTGGCAAGACTGGCAGGCGGTCCTTCTCTTTCTGTGCAGAGGCTGCGTGAAACCCCCATGCTGTGTGGCTTTTATTTGGCAAAAGTACTTAATATTTCAGCAGACAATTTAATTACAGCTCTTCATCAGTGTTTTTTCAGCTACTCCAATTTAAGCTTTAATGATGAAAATGTACCAGCTTGGGTTAATTAATATCAGAATAAAATTAGTATATGACCTAATTATTGCATTATGTACCCATCTCTTTACAATAAGTAAGCTGTTTATCAATAGCATTTCCTCTAATAGAATTTCATGGAGTCGTTTCTCATGTGTAAGTTACTCAAGCTTGGGACTATTATTTTTTTAAGTACACTGTATTTTTTTAAGTACACTGCATTTCGTCTGGGGAAAAATACTAACAGAGAACCTAGAATATAGAGTCAAAAGGTAATAGAACCATTGTTTAATGTAAAACAGAGTAAAACATATTCTTACATATTTGTATTTGTATTTGTAATAAATTCTCCTGCCAATAAATAAATTCAATTAATCAAGGAACATAGGAAGTTGAAATGCAGAACTAAATAACTTGATGTTTTATCCACAATCTTAAATTAAAATAAATAGGTTGGATGTGGTAAAGATATACATGAGGTTTCCATCATATTGGAAATTACGAAGGGAAAGAAATTATTGAATGATGCCTCAGGCACTGAATTCTGTCTCTTCATTGACGATAGCTGAAAAGATCTGTCTGATTTCATTTGCAACCAAGCTTGAAATTTTGAATGGCTTTTGAGCACCAATATAATTAATTGTGATGAAATATATCTCTCAAAATGAATTCTACACTGAAATCATACAAACATATGTGTTGTCTAGAGACTAAAATAAA
This sequence comes from Lasiurus borealis, assembly GCA_004026805.1. Lineage (NCBI taxonomy): Eukaryota > Metazoa > Chordata > Mammalia > Chiroptera > Vespertilionidae > Lasiurus > Lasiurus borealis. The sequence continues at coordinate 41,737 of PVJN01004120.1, read as the reverse complement.
AGTGTTAATTTATGTGGCTTTGCTCTTTTCACATTCAATGTTCTTGAGGTTATGAAAAAGAGCGTGAGATGATATGAAACCATTATATTTGCACGTTTGATTGATTGTCTAGTGTTACAATCCCTCTTCCCTGTGTGTGTATTTTGCCAACTGTAAGTACAGACTGCCTTCCTTATCAGCATTTCATTCTATTTGCTTGGCAAATTTATTTCACATTAAAGATTCTTGTAATAACAGGCAGCGACAAAATAAACTAATCCATCACATAATACAATTATGGGTTGTAGTCTCAAAATTCCTTTTTGCAATGTTGTGTGTGTATGTGTGTGTTTAAATCAAGAGAGATACTATATAATATTTTAATTAATATGCAGAAGGAGAAAGCGCGTTCTCTACTTAGCCCAATCATGCCTGCAGTAAGCTTAGGTGTGTGCATATTTGGAAATAAAATCTGCACATATAATGATAAGGGCAACTTTGCTGGGTAACATCAAGCCTTCCAGTGCCAACAGTCCAGTGAGGTAAGTACATGGGAAGGATGGCCGAGTTTTTATAGAAGCGATTTAGGCAGGATTCTCGTCTATCCCAAGCATACTGTCTATTATGTGTTGAAAAGCCATCATTATTTCAAAATTAGACATTTGAGAAAACTAGATAATTAGTGCAGTACAGCTGGTGGAAAGCATTACTGGCATAGGTTCCGGCGTCATTAAAAGTTTGGCAGTGTCCTAGAAGCAGTGCCCCTGGGAAATCATACAAACCAAGGACCCACCTTATGTTTTAGAACCTAAAAGTGTGTACATGGAAGGCTCCTCATTTTGCTCCTAAAATTAAGAAGCCTTAACACAAAGTAAGGCAATATTACTTTTTTTACTTGGAAATTACCTCCCATATTTATTACTCAGGATTCAGTGTGTTTTATTTAACTCAGAACTTCTCTTCTCTGAACTCAATTATTTTCACAGGTTTTGTTAGTTTTGTATTAGTTCCTTGTAACCTACATGCTTTCAAAAGTCTTTCGCCTTTACCTCTGTATGATTGTGAAGGACATCCTACCCACTAAAGATGGTATACAACGCACACAGGGTTTAAAGGATGACAATGAAGTACACGTTGTGCACACAGTCCTAAGCTTCAGTGGCAGAATATCCAATGAGGACCCGAGTCCCTTCCCCGTCTCCACCACACTCACCTCTCCCCGCCCAGAGTACCTGCCATCTGGAACCTGGTGATCCTTGCTTTTGCTTTCCTTATATTTAATGTAGAGTTCTGTCTTACATAAACATTTTTTAAAATGCGTGTGTTGCTTTATTTGTGAATATCAATAGTATTCTTCCATGTTAGGAGGTTCAATAAAATTTGTTCTGTCCCAGGGACCCATCCTGGTTGGGAAAAGGTCATGTGTAGAGAAGGTCAGAGAAGGGTCCTTTACAGGTGCAGGCTGGAGGCCAGTTTCCCTTCCCGTGAGTCTCAGCAATCACTGACTCTGTGTTTTATGCAGGTTTAGAAACACATATGATAAGTAAACTACACTGTAATTAATAGGGAAAATGATATCCCAGGCCTTGCATTTATATTGTCTGGTATGCCTAAAGCTATACAAGGATTTTCTAAAACTTGAATATTACCTAGTACATATTTTCAAATTCAGTGCAGCTCCTTATGTTTTAGATGTTTCTTATGTAAACAAGATTTTATTAGATATTTTTCTACCATACCACAGAACCAGTCCATTTACTTTTGCTATAATCACTAATATTTTGCTAGAGGCTGAGTCTAGCAGGTCAAAATAAATGCAAGAAGTCCTCAAAAGGTTGAATGGGCTTCTGTATTCAGCAGGGCTGAAAGTCTGCATATTGTTACCTGCTGCTGAACAGCTGTAGGCATTTCCTCTAACCTAATGATCCTTTCCTTTTCACCAAACCTTACCTTTGATATGTATATCTGCTTTCCTAAAGGGCCGATGTGTTTTCCAGCAAATAAAAAGCCTTGGGTCCAGAGATTCGGAGAGCTTAGTCACTAGAGCTGCTTTTCTGCCTGGCTGTCCCCCATGCCTGCCACATTTATATTTCATTTCTAGTTTATTCATGTACATGCAGCCCCTTTTACAGATTCCTGAACCCTAGCTGCAGAAAGACCCTCACATTCTTTATAGACTTAAACCTAACACTGTACTATGGGATTTTATTTGGCATCCATCTCTATTTTTTTTTTCATCCTTATTTGACTTCATTTTAATTAACTGATTTTTAAATTTTATTTTATTTCACTGTTTTTACTTGCTTATTATATACTTAGTGTGTATTCTTTTAGTGAGCACCATTTGTGTATTAACTAAGAAAGTTTAATATTATTCAAATTCTTTACATGCTCACAGGTTATGGATTTTAACATTAAGATAATTGCCTTTAATGTGTTTACATCAGATTCATCTGACATATACAGTTTCTTATTTATAAAATCCTACCTGATTATCAATATATATATGGACATGTCAGCTCTGTATTGACTTTCTCCATCCTGTCAGAAAATTCTGATCATATTAGTTAGTGCATGGAATCACAGGGAGAATAGGGTGAAGTTCTAGAATTACAGATTTTACAGATTTTATTCATAATGCACATCCTGGTGAATTACTTCACTTAAATTCTTGCTTCAGGTGAGAACTCAAGCTCTCAAATTTTACATGAATTTTGCTATTATAAATTTTAACCAATGTCACCTTGGCTGGTGTGGCTCAGTTGGTTGTACGTCCTCCCATGCACCAAAAGTTCGCCAGTTCAATTGCAGGTCAGGGCACATGCCCAGGTTAGGGGTTGACTGGCATGCAGGAGACAATCAATCACTGTCTCGTGCATGGATGGTTCTCTCCCTCTCCGTTCTTCTCTCTCTAAAGTCAACGAAAACATATTTTTAAAAATTTAGTCTACGCCTCTTGACTTACTCAATGCGACATATTTTCTTCATTTCCCAACACAATATCATTGCACATTTTATCACTGGGCTAAGTGTGTAATTCAATCCAGAAGTAAAAACGTATTTTATAGATTGGGGCTGGTAACCCCCCCTGTAGAATAGAGTAAGTCTCTCTCTATACTTCATTGTGAGCCTTGCTTTCCTGCAAAATGCTCCTATATTATATGGCAAAGTGGCAATCTGGCATGAAAAATAATGGGGTTATTTTATTGGCTTTCCTGACTTTTCAGGCATTCATTTAATCAGTTATTAAAATAATTTTATAACCAAATTGGGAACACTGCCATTTTTCTAAACTATTTCTTAAATGACAGCTAAAATAGAACCCTTTTATGTTACAGTAGCAACAGTGACTCCTACAAATCCAACATAGGGTTATTACAACAGAGATTAATTTCAATATTAGTTGTGACAAATTATACTTTGTCCATTCTCGAGACAGCCCAATTCCATTTTTTACAGTGAGACGTATTATTCAACAGCCTTCAGAAAGCAGGGTACACACACACATATTTCAAAGAATGGAAAGCTCTATGCTTGTACTGGATGTAATTAGCAGATAAAAATCAATGGCTCCCTGATGTGCACTTTCATCAAGGACGCTAATAAAATCTCCTTTTGAAAACGAACAGCCAGCGCAAATGCTTTCTCTAATTCCTCAAGTCTTACAAAGTGTTTATAATTTGAGAAAATATACATTTTGGTTAAAAAAAAAAAGTAACAACACGAGTAACTTAGAACTTTGAATATATAAATTAACCAAATGGAATAATCAGAAATATGTCTATTTTCATTCATAATATAAGCAATCAGGTTTTCGGTGATGGAACTAAATTATGTGCCCCTCTTTCGCCATTGATAATGTTTAATATAATCGACTAGATAAAATTTGAAAGCAATTTATTTCCTGTTTGGTGACAGTAACTGAAGACCACGTATATATTTAGGTTAAAACGGGAACGGTTTTTACTCTACAAGACGTAAATGAAATACCGTTTTGACTAGAAAATGCTGAATACATAATCCCAGGAGCATATCCAATATAAACAGAGTCCTATTAAAAGTAATAGGACCTGGGAAGGAAGCACTGCTGGCAGAAGGTTTTTATTGGGCGATCCTCTCTCCACCTCACACATGTTCATACGCATCCATCACGAAAGTCCTGTGCGTGAAAACATTCCCAGAAAAGAAAGGTACTTGTAAGAGCCTGGGAATGGATGGGCCTAAACACACGCCGGATGGAAGACGGTCCATGTGCACTGGGGTCAGAGACACAACTTCAGAGCAGCAAGGAGAAGTGCGTTCCCAGCAGAAACACGGCTGCCAGGCTGTGCTCTGTTTCCATGTTTCACCAGGAGGCAGGTGGCACCAAGTGTCCCCCTCTTTTCTAAGAGGCAGACTCCGACAGCAGGGTGCAGTAAAAGGACCCTCACAAGATCGCTAAAGTGTGAATGTGCCTATTCTCGTTTAGAATAGCTTTTCACTTTTAAAAATATGAAAGAATAGGAAGAAATGTGAAAAAAACAATCAAAAAAGAAATCATAAAAATGAACATTTAAAAGGTAGATGCAGTTATGAAGTCTAAACTTAATGAATTTATCTCCCAAATAAAATTGAAAATGTTTTACAATAAAATTCAAAAATGGTGTTCTCTTTACAAAACACACAATTAAAGAAGGAGGAGAAGGTGGAAGAGGAAGAGGAGGAGGAAGAGGAAGAGAAGGAGGAGGAGGAGAAATGAGGAGGAAGAGGAGGGGAGGAGGAGGAGGAAGAAGATGGGGAGGAGGAGGAGAAAGGAGGATCAAGAATAGGAGGAAGAGAAAGGGGAGGAGGAGGAAGAGAAAAAGGAGGAAGAGAAAGAGGAGGAGGAAGAGGAAGAGAAAGAGGAGGAGGAAGGGGAAGAGGAGGAGGAAGAGGAAGAGAAGGAAGAGGAGGGGGGAGAGAAAGGAGGAGGAGGAGGAGGAGCGGGAGAAGAATATATCTGTTCAGGGATTCTCATGGCACTAAATATCAGATATATCTGTGGATGTTTGGAAAAAACATCAGCCCGGTCCCTTTCCCACAGACATGAATTTAATCCGCCTTGGCTTGACATATACTTTAGATTTCCATATTTTTATTTCACATTCCTGCCTGATTCTAGAGTTGTCAGGATTTAGAACGAATACAGTACAGAAAACAAACACCGATCCAAGGAAAGGTGGTAAAATTGCAAATAAAATGAAGCAAAATGAAGCTACAATAGTCCTGAACGTTTATTCGCTTAGTAATTACAAGGGTAATTAATGGGAACGTGAATTTAGAGGGAAACATTAACCTAGTGTTCTTGATATTCAAAGAAGAAAAAAGAAAAAAAACAATTATAGTTATGCTTATAATGCAATAAGAATATAGTATTGTCCAATTAAATATCTAATAATAACTGTTTTTATGAGACAGTGACAGACCTTTTTTAATAGTAAATAGCATTATCTAGTACAAAATAGGCACTAAAATAACCTCAATTAAATTTAGAGAAAAGATATCCCCGCACTATTCTCGGCTGAGGTGAAGTTGAAAAATGAAATTAAGAATAAATAGGAAGCCCTAACCAGTTTGGCTCAGTGGGTAGAGCATCGGCCTGCGGACTTAAGGGTTCCAGGTTCGATTCCTGTCAAGGGCATGTATCTTGGTCGCAGACACATCCTCAGGAGGAGGTGTACAGGAGGCAGTTTATCGATGTTACTTCTCATCTATGTTTCTAATTCTCTCTCCCATTCCCTTCCCCTCTGTAAAAAATTAATAATATATATATATATATTTTAAAAAATAATAAATAGGGGAAAATAACAAAACAAAACAAAAACAGCATTTTCTAAGTATCATCTTTTTTTGAAGAAAAACATGTGCAATGACCACACAGTGGCATCTGCCATAAAAGAAAATGGTTTTCAAACCATTCGAACTCTGAGGCAAAGTGTAGGTGTAGTATTCGGTGTCACTTGGATAGTAAAGGTAGAGGGGACTCTGAATAGATGACTTGAGGCAATCATCGCATTGCTTGACAAGAAATTAATGTACCAGAAAGTCAGAGAGAAAATCACATAAACAGAAAGTCACATTATTCAGTAAGTCACTTATTGGGTAACACTTTGGTAAATGGTAAAGTGTCTTTGTGCTGCAGTGACCATCAAATTAAATCCACAATGAAATTAGCTGCATTTGAATGCAATGTGGTAGATATGGATCCTGCTGTACTTCAGAACAAATGTTGCATCAGCAATCTGAGAATATGTATTGAATAATCCATCTTTCCCTAGGATTTGATAGTCTATATTTATCATATGGCTCATTAAAAAACGTTCTGGATTTTTAGGCAGTATTAAGGTATATATTTACTACTTTATTTGAAATATATCCATGGGTATGGTTTTTGTTATATGGATGAAGCCATCACTACTAGGAGAGATGAAAAAACAAGAGAGTAAAAAATTAAAACAGAAAAAGACAGAATTTTTTAAAAGAATTAGAAGGAAGACATTGAGGAGTCAAGGCATGCCAGTTCCTAATTCCAGTTACATTCGCTTCTTTTTTTTAATTTAATAAATATTTATTGTTCAGATTCAAATTATTCCTTTTTTCCCCCTGTATCTTCCTCCACCTGATTCCTACCCCAACCTCTGTCTTTACCTCCCCCCGCATAGACCTCATTCATAGGTGTATGATTTTTGTCCAGTCTCTTCCTGCACCCCCCTCACCCCTTTCCCCCTGAGAATTATCAGTCCATTCCCTTTATATACCCCTAATTCTATTATATTCGTCAGTTTATTCCATTCATCAGATTTTCAATTCACTTGATTTTTAGATTCACGTGTTGATAGATATGTATTTGTTGTTCATAGTTTTTACCTTCACCATTTTCATCTTCCACTTCTTAAAGAGTACCTTTCAGCATTTCATATAATACTGGTTTGGCGGTGATGAACTCCTTTCGCTTTTTCTTATCTGTGAAGCTCTTTATCTGACCTTCTATTCTGAATGAGAGCTTTGCTGGGTAGAGTAGTCTTGGTTGTAGGTTCCTGCTGTTCATCACTTTGAATATTTCTTGCCACTCCCGTCTGGCCTGCACAGTTCCTGTTGAAAAACCAGCTGACAATAGTATGGGTGCTCCCTTGTAGGTAATGAACTGTTTTTTCTCTTGCCGCTTTTAATATTCTCTCTTTGTCTTTTGCTCTTGGAATTTTAATGATGATGTATCTTGGTGTGGTCCTCTTTGGATTCCTTTTGTTTGGGTTTCTGTGTGCTTCCTGGACTTGTAAGTCTATGTCTTTCACCAGGTGGGGGAAGTTTTCAGTCATTATTTCTTTAAATAGGTTGTCAGTATCTCTCTCCCTTCTTCTGGCACCCCCATAATTCTGATGTTGGTATGCTTGAAGTTGTACCAGAGGCTCCTTACACTATCTTCAAATTTTTAGATTCTTTTTTCTTTTTGCTTTTTCAGTTGAGTGTTTTCTTCTTCTTTGTATTTCAAATCCTTGACTTGATTCTTGCTTTCCTCTAGTCTGCTGTTAGGTCTCTGTATAATATTTTTTATTTCAGTCAGTGTATATTTAATTTCTAGTTGGTCCCTTTTCATCTCCTCTTGGGTCTTGCTAAATTTGTCCATCTTTTCTAGTTAAATCTTGAAAAACCTTATAATCGTGGTTTTGAACTCTATATTCAGTTGTTTGTTTTCCTCCATTTTTTTCGTTTGTGATCTGTTCCTTTGTCTCTGCATTTTGGCTGCTTCCCTGAGTTGGTAGAGTAGCTTTGTGTGCCAGGTGTCCTATGTGTTCCAGTAGCTCTACCATCCCGGTTACCTGAGGTGGACACTCTTGGTGCACCCCTCTGTGGACTGTGTGTACAGCCTTGTTGTATTTAAGTCTTGATTGTTGTTGGTATCACTGGGGGAATTGACCTCCAAAGCCAAAGTGAGGATCAGCAGTGTCTATGGCAGGAAAATTTCTGTGCTGGACTCAGTCTTATGATACAAGAGGTGCAAGATTGCAAAAGCCTCTGTGTTCAGCTTGGATGGGGTGGGATCTCAGGGCTAAGAAGACAGCCTTAGCTTCATGTCAGCTTTGCCCTCTGTGACCCCTGGGTCTCAGTGTCCCTCTGTACTCGCTGTAGCCCTCTCTGCACACACTCTCACTCACGCATCTCCAGGCCTCTGCTTTTCCAGCTCCCCTGAGTTTCCATGCATTCAGGGATCC
>PVJN01004120.1:0-33430 GCA_004026805.1 Lasiurus borealis | reverse complement strand
GATCTTGCCCGCACTCGGGTTCAGTGCAGAGGGAAGTGTATTACTGCGTAGTTGGAAGGTTCTGTCTTCCTCCTGCTAGAGAAAGCCAGTGGCACAATCCAGCAGTCAGCTTTCTGTGCGCACATTCGCACTCGCACACCTCCAGATCTCTCTCTTTCACAGATCCCCTCAGTTTCCATGCACTCCTTACTTTTTTCGACAGTACAGACTCCCCCTGTATGAGTCTTGCCCGGAACTGGGGTTCAGTGCAGTCGGAACTGGGGTTCAGTTTAGTGGTAGTTTCTGTCCCCCTCCCGCTAGAGGAAACCAGCCAGGCACTCTGCTGCCCAACCTCTCCATGTCCCCGCCTCCATACTTCAGTTTTTTGCAGCTCCTCTGAGTCTCAGTGATCTTCTCTTTCATTCTAGTTGTAGAGTTTCCACTCAGCCAGCTTTCCTTTGGTTCTGGATGATGTTCATTTTGTCTTTCAGCTGTAATTTTGAAATTGTTGTGTGAAGAAGCAGTTTAGGTGTCCACCTATGCCTCCATCTTGGTTTCTCTCTTCCCTCCCTTTTAAACTAAATTTATTGGGGTGGCATTGTTTAACATGATCAAACTGGTGTCAGGTGTGGGTTTCTATGTTACAATATCTGTACATTGCACTGTGCCCACCACCCAAATCCAATATTCTATGTTCACCTTATATCTGAGATATAGGTATACTTTTTATCTTTGAGTATCCTGAGATACCAGTATCTAGATAATAATTACCCTTTCCTGTCTATATCTCAGTTGGATTTTTTCCATTATGACAAATACGTGCTACCGGATATAGATCACCAAGTGACATTCTAATTAAAGAACGTGCCTGCTTTGCCTGGACAAGTCCGACTTTCACTCAGGCTCAGCAAGTGAAGAATAAATTCTCTTTATGGGTTCATCGGTTTAAAAACTGTCACCCAAGTGTCTTTTCTCAAATATGTGATTTTATATAATTAAAACCATGTCTAATTGTCCAATGACTCGTTTCTTAAAAATTACTTCAAATAGAAAAATCGCTCCTGTAATATGATCCTTAACTGAGACCGTGTACAATGTACTTCAGATTACAGACAAGTACTGAGTCAAGATAATATTTTTATTAGCAACTCTCTTGTTTGCTAAGAGAAAATGGACATTTCAATGTTCTATTAAAGAAATTATTAATTTACACAGTGATTTCCAAATGAACTCTTCAATTACATAGGGAATCAGTAATTATCACTTCAATTCTCTTCCTTTTTAATCTTCTTACAACTAACTATTATGTATACTTAGTTAACAGGATGACTAGCTATTACTGAATATTATTTATTTTTATATTTTTATTGATTTCAGAGAGACAGGGAGAGGGCAAGGTAGATAGGGACTATCAATGATGAGAATCATGGATTGGCTGCCTTCTGCACTCCCCCTAACTGGGGATCAAGCCTGCAACCAGGGCATGTGCCTTTAATGGGGATCAAATGTGGGTCCCTTCAATCTGCAGGCCAGTGCTCTATCCATTGAGCCAAACCAGCTAGGGAAGTAGTACTGAGCTTTTTAAAAAATTTGACTGCATGTTAAAGTAATTATATTAAAATAAGTAACCACTGTGGCTTGCTGGGGGAAATTTTAGGTACACATTCTCATGTTTAAGTGTTTAATGCTATGATGAAATAATGGAATTTTATCTTTGTTTTGAAAAATCAATTGATAATTAAAGACTAAATATTGGGAAACATTCCCTATAAATAGTGGGCCTATCTAAAAAGTGTTGTGAGATTTTAATAGAGAAAATAAATAAAATTATCATCCTAAAATAGCAAAAAATAGCATGCATATATAAATTATTTGATAAAATTGTTCCTGATATGAAGTATTAATAATTGACATTTTTCATTACATCAGTTGTCGATGATAAATATTAAGACATTAAAAATGAGTCATTGTTTATCGAAGTATTTTTAAAAGTTTTGTTGTGTGTACCTTGTTTTACTATCAATGAGAAAATTATTAAAAAACATAGTAACCTGTACTATCACATTTTTGGTGGGAATGAGATTTTGGAAAAATTAAAATAGTGAGGGCATGTACCTGGCTGTGAAACTCAGTCTTCACTATGGACTACGAGTTTAAGTCATGATTTGTGACAAGCAGGTTAAATCTCGTGTTAGCTGTAAGTGTGCCAATTTTGTGTGTTTTATATGTTGAGGTTCTGCATGCTATTTCATTTCAGCACTCTTGTCTTTCTGCCACCTCCAGATCAACTATAAACATGTTAAATTAAAAGCCACACACCCCTCATCTAGGTATAAGTTCATGTGGTTTGAGCAACAAGTGTTGACTTTAGCAGGTAGTAACATCTGCATAATGTGTTCTTGGAGATATCCAGCTAATTCTGTGGAAAAATCCTCTGTAATCGGCCCTTGCATTCATTTACCCATAATAGGTAGGTATATCTTTGGAAGGATCTTATGTTAAAAGAGTGATTGTTTGGCCAGAACAGGTTTGGCTCAGTGGATAGAGTGTCGGTCTGTGGACAGAAAGGTCCCCAGTTCGATTCCGGTCGGGGGCATGTACCTTGGTTGCGGGCACATCTCCAGTAGGGGGCGTGCAGGAGGCAGCTGATCGATGTCTTTCTCTCATCGATGTTTCTGACTTTGTATCCCTCTCCCTTCCTCTCTGTAAATAAATCAATAAAATATATTTTTTAAAAAAGTTCTTTAAAAAAAAGAGTAATTGGTTAAATAAAGCTTTCCTACATTACAAATAAAGTTGATAATTTTAAGGGCATCTTTGATGCACGTACATTTCAGTAAGGTTTATATTCTGTAAGATTTCATCTAGTCTGTTTTTTATAATCTCACACATCTCATGATATCACCTGGCAGGGAAGTTCCTTTAGTGAAGACATTTAGATACAGACTCTGAGAGCTAGTGTGTTCCACTGGCTTGAATTTCACATCCACTAATCAAACAATTCATGTTTTTTATTGGAATTTCAGAAGCTGCATATATGTGTATGTATGTATATACATATATATCCATATATATATATATATATATATATCTCAATTACCGGGAGATTTATTTCCCATTATTAATTCATCCTTCTCTAAAATATTCATGGATTTGTGTATTTTTCTGGCCTCCTTTCCTGGTCTCCTTCCTTCTTTGCTTGGAAATGACTGTTCTCTCCCATCGCCTTTTCTATTTATACTCACCACTTCTCTATTAAGATTCAGTTTAAATGGAAATTTCTCTAATTGTTCTCATGACTGAGAGAAGTTCCTCTCTTTTCTTTATTACTTCCTTCAGAGTTCTTTTTTCATAGTGTTCTTGTTTCCACCACTTATTTCTCCTTTTATATTATCATGTACCTATGCTTCTCCATCTCTCCTTAGACTACCAGTGCCTTGAAAAAGAGGGATGTTATTTATCTCTGTTTTCCTAATAAGAAGCAAGATGATTGGCTCACAGTAAGTCCTTCACAAACATTTGTAAAAGGAAAAGTGGATATAAGAAGTGGATAGAGAAAATTAAAAGAAAGAGAACAGAAAGCAGGCTGTGTGATGAGCTACTACACACAGTGTGACTAATAACCTCATGAGTTATTCTTTGACGTTTACAACTTATAAATGTATAGGAAGGGGAAAGATACAAGTAGACTGACAATAGTTCTGAAGATGGAAACAAAATAGACAGCATTTTAGAAAAGCATTAAAGTTAAGACAGTAACAGGATTTAAAGTAATAAAATGTGGTTGGAGTATATGGAGATAAAAGTATGAAGTCTAATACACAATTCTAAGGGCCTTCTTTTTCGGTTTCTGTGCACTGCTATATGTTGAGAAATAAGAAAGAGTGACTCTCACAAATACAAGTGTTACTTCTGGTACAGCAAGCTTTGTGCGGACTGGATGCATGAATAATGAATGAGAGGCACAATGAAGAGAAACTTGGAATACCTGAGAAACACCAATTAAATGGAATTTTTATAAGCGAGAGTTTTGAAAGTGATTAATAATTACCTTCAAGTAAATGACTAATTCAACTTTTATCAGTTCCTTTAGAGATTAGCGAGGATTTAATTCAGGAATCATTTGGTTAAAAAGGAATTGTAGGTCGTGATCAGAAATAATATATTATACACATACATGCACACTCTTTCATCCTCACACACATTTCTCTATGCATGTTTATGTTATAGATTTCTATATATTATACACACAAACAACTTTACACAGATAATATTTTAAACCATTTTGTAACACTGAAACATATATATATATATATATATATATATATATATATATATATATATATATAAATTTCTGTTAGTCAATGTCAAACTATAGCATTTGCCATTTTACCAAGACAACCTGTTAAATCTTCAGCCCTTCTTTAGGATTTATACGCAATCTCATCATCAATCATTCTATGCAAGGACCAAATTAACTCAACACACTTCAGGAACAACCTATGATATGTATGTGGTTTTAAAACCCTCTTTTGCTGACATAGCAGAAAACTTTCTGTTTCTGATCGTGAAATAATGGAAGCATGCTGTGTAGGAAAATCAGGGGGAATATCCCAAAGGCAGGGATCTTCAGTGACAGCCTCACCCTTTCATTGTGAAAATGGCCCACAGGAAGGCTGAGCGGAGCCCTCCCATGCCTGCTCCTCTGACCTGTGTAACACCTGCCAGGAGCAGCCCGTGCGTCCATTCAAGGCCAAATGATGTCCAACAAAGCTGCCCTCTAAGGATTTTACCCCACTTTGCCACAGAGAAATTTTTTTAAAAATAGTAACAAGCCGAGACCGGTGTGGCTCAGTGGGTAGAGAGTCGGCCTGCGGACTGAAAGGTCCCAGGTTGGATTCCGGTCGGGGGCATGTACCTTGCTTGCGGGCACATCTCCACTGTGGGGCGTGCAGGAGGCGGCTGATCCATGTGTCTCTCTCTCATTGATGTTTCTGACTGTCTATCTCTCTCCCTTTCTCTCTGTAAAAAAATCAATAAAATATATTTTAAAAAATAGTAACAATAATAGTCTTTTTAGCGGATATTTCACAATAAGCTTTTAAGCAGCTTCCTCTTTAGAAATCATACAAATGGTGAAGGGACTAAAGATGATCTACTTTACTTTGAACACTGACTTCATTTAAACACTGAGTGTGTCAGTGTAATGTGGTTTGCTCCGTGTATGCATTTGCGTGTTTCTGAGTGTTGTCCGCAGCGTCTGTGTTAGTATGGGCACTCACGGCCACTTTCTCATACTTCTCCATCTTCATGTTACGCTGTGACCCTATTTACGTAATGAAAAGAGCAATCGATGACCGGCCTCCTTCGCTGATGGCTCAAGGGCAGCCTGACTCATTCATGATGCACAGCGCCATCCCGGGCACATAGTATTGATTCATAAATATTGATTAATAATTAGATTGTGCCTTTTAATACTGTATCCTAATACAAGTCAAAATATGAGTTTTCTATTGCAATTATCTATTTTGAACTAAAATGTTATACAAATATTATGTGAAGAAATATACATATGTAATTATCTCTTGTAAATAATCCTATATAATAAAAGTGTAATATGCAAATTGACTGAATGGCAGATGGATCAGAAGACGGGGGGCAGGGCCAGGGAGCAGGCGGTGCCAGGCCAGCCATGGCACATGCCAGTGGGCAGAGGGAGGGAATGGCAGCTGGGGGTGGTGACCAGCAGCAGCAGAGGGCAATGGGTGGGGCACACCAGTCCCTGATGGGCCTGTCTGGTCACCTCCTAGAGGGAGGCCAGCAGCAATGGTGGGTGATGAGGTGGTGCCCTGGTCAGCTGGCCTGGCTCCCTCCCACAGAGGACACCCTCTGAGGACTCCCAGAATGTGGAGGGCACAGGCCAGGCTGAGGGACCCATCCCTTCAGTGCAGGAAGTTCTGTTCACCGGCCTCTAGTACTGTTATAAAACGCAAGTCATGTCGTGCTTCTGAACCGTTAAACATTTTAAGTGCCAATCTGTTAATATATTAAGTTTGAAATTTATTTAAAAACTAGAGGCCCGGTGCATGAAAGCCGTGCATGGAAGGGGTGGTTCCCTCAGCCCAGCCTGCACCCTTTCTAATCCCCTTAGGGGATGTCTGACTGATGGTTTAGGCCCAATCACCAGAATCAGGCCTAAACTGTCAGTCGGACATCCCTCTCACAATCTGAAACCACTCGCTCTTAACTGTCACCTGCAACTAGCTGCCTACTCGGCCAGCCTGGTCGCCCCACACAGCCTGCTACTCAGTCATTTGATCGCCCCTCACTAACTCCCTGCCAGTCTGGTCACCCCACACAGCCTGCTCGGTTGTCCGTCTGGTTGTTTCGGATGCCATGGTCACTTAGCCTTTTATATATATAGAGAGAAAATATCAAGTATATACAGATAATAGATATACACATAAAAACATATCTCTCTATTGACCGCAAAAAAATCTCATAAAGCAAAAATAAAATAAATATACAAACAAAAAAATACAATATTATAGCAACTAACCCAGGAAGTTTAAATTAACCTGGTAAAATCCCCATCTTACATGCCAATGAAGAGCTCTGGTTGCGTCTTTCCATGCAGCTCTTTCTGCACGAGTTATTTTTAATCTTAATACGCTCTCCTACCACATGCAACTCTATGCAAACTATGTTATAATGACCTCATTCCTGGTGAAATTTGTCACCTAAAAGGTATTAACCATCCATCTCCCTCATCCATTTCATGAGGGTCGTACGAATAGTAATTTCACAGAGGAACTCGGAAGACTGGATAATCAATAATGGTTCAGAGGTTATTATATTAAAACAAACAGACAAAATAAACACCCTCCTTTATTAATCTACATAATCCCTCTCTGGTTTAATAGGATTTCCACCGGCTCTTAATGTAGGAGCCTCTCTGAATTTTGAGAGGCTTTAAGATTTTCTTCCGAGCCAGCAAAGTGGATTAAAACCAACCTGTGTGGTTTGCAATTTGCATTTCACTGACCCAGACTGAGAGTTTCCAGTGTTTTCTTCCCCATTAACTGTCACTCTCCAGGATAGGATCCGGAGGTTCTATTTCCTGTGATGTGTTTAAACTTGCAAACACTCCATGCCAGAAGTCCCTTTCCCACCCAATCAATCCACATCTACCTGCTAAAGCAAGTCTCTGCTTTCCAGCATTTCATCCATGGCTCTTTATTTTGTGGCAGGGAATATTCTCATTTAAGGAGGAAAAGAATAGATTATCTGAGAAAAACCTCAAGGGAAAGAAATGTGCACTAACAAAGTGTCCATGAGATTTTAAAACAGGTCACAGCCCCGATGAACTTTTCCCGCCTTTTTGAATATTTTCTCTAAGTTTCCAGGAGCCAAAGCTGACAAATATTGACAAAATGAAACACAGGATTTCTTTCTACTCCCCGCACTGCTGACTCTAAGTGTGTAACAGGGACTGCGTTTCAAGTGCTGATTCATAGCGCTTTTTTTGAAACAGAAATATAATGTCTAATTCTTGGATCCGGGAGAGCCTGCTCTGAACTAAGTTGCGTGATGAAATATGGATGATAGAGAGATCAAACTTCATTCAGTAGGAAGAAAAAATAGAAAGGAAAGAAGAAGAAATAGGAAGATTGGTTTATTCATGGATAATGAAGGGGAAGGTGCAGGGCACAGGCATAGGGCACCGCTTCTGTAAACAGGTGGAGCAGGTGTGAAATGGAAGGATTTGAACAGAGTAGAGGGCAGTGATGCTCTGCGGACTGGCTGACGGTCAGAAGCACCGGGTTATAAGCGATGGGCTGCTCTCCGAAGCCCGAACACCGAGGCCTCCTTGTCATGGATCACGGAGCGCCGCTCCCAGGCAGGGCTGGGGGGGCTGTCACAGAGCGGGAATCATCGGTGCTCCCCAGCGGGCTGGAGGGTGCTCCTCCCCTGTCCTCCGGAGCCGAAGCTGGAGGAGATATGAGCAGGCTACAGCCGCTCAGCTGTGGCTGATGCCACCAGGAGATGAAGATCTCTCTTGAGCTGAGACCGGTTTGGCTCAGTGGATAGAGCGTCGGCTTGCGGACTGAAAGGTCCCAAGTTCAATTCAGGTCAAGGGCATGTACCTTGATTGCGGGCACATCTCCACTGTGAGGCGTGCAGGAGGCGGCTGATCGATGTCTCTCTCTCATCGATGTTTCTGACTTTCTATCCCTCTCCCTTCTTCTCTGTAAAACATCAATAAAATATATTAAAAAAAAAAAAAGATTTCTCTTGAGAAGGTCCGGTTTTCAGTTGAAGGGCCGACCAGCGTGCTGATATGCTGACTTTTTTTCTCTGAATAATTTATTCAATCCTATAGAGGTCATGGCGGCACAAAAGCATCCATTCTCCAATGAACATGAGACATGCAAGAATAACAAAGTACAAGACTTTTGAGACGTGGTGAAAAAACAAAGTGACGATGGCTCCCTAACTCTATGTTGTCTTTGGATTATGTACATTTTTTTAAAGATCAGCTGTAGGCAGGCTGCCTCTCAGCACAGAGAGCCATTTCCCAGGTTAACTGCGCCTTGCATTCAGCCCCTGCGGTCTCACTGGTGCAGACTTGCCTCTGGCCAGTTAAAAGCAGAGGTTCTTCTTTACCCTTCATCACTGAAGTGAAGGCATGAAATGGGTGGGCTCTGTCCCCACGAGATCAGCTTCTGTGTGGAGACCCACAGGCCAAGTGGATAGACATCCACACCTTGTTGACTCCCAGGCCGAGAAGGCCCGCCCTCTGGAACCTTATGTCACCAGAAAAGGTCTGTCCCCTCCCGTCGCTTCGAGAAGACAGCACTGGAGAAAGCGGGACAGCCGCAGCTTAAAACTGTCCAACTCTGCATCCCCGGAAAGCAAGCTGAGCTCAGAATGAGCAGGAAAAGGCCGGGTTCCCAGGGAAGAAAGAGACTCTGACATGCACCGCAGACGTCACCGGTCTCAGCGGAGGTCCAGACACACTGCCTCTGGGGGCTTCTGGAAAAGCAGTCACTGTGACACCCCAAAAATATTCATCCACTGCCTTTCACTGTAAAGATATTTTTTATGTTCAAAAAAGTATCTTTTTAGGTAAGAGAGCCTGACATCCCTGTTATTTTCCTCGTTCTTTTCTATGCTTGACCACTGTGAACAGGTACAAACTGCCATTATTGGTTTGTTCATTTTTATCTTCACCTATTGCTCTAAATTTCTATCTTTAAATACCTGAAGCAATATTTCAGGCACATTTTATTCAATGAATCATCATAAATTTAAACTTCCTAAGAAAATATAAACTAATGCACTTTTCTCTCCAATATATATGCTTTTTATTTCCGCCAGCCCGGATGGCAACATCACAGTAAAAGCTCACACGTCCTCAAAGCTGCCAATGGTCTCTAGATTTTGTCTCACACAACCCATAAAAGTTGACTTCTAAAATAACTGACCTTAGTATTTACATTGAGAGATACTTGAAACAATAAAATTTGCCATGGTAAATACTGTAATTTCTGGCATATTAATTATTGGATATATCCATTCCATACATGTTTGCCATATTCGTTCATTCCGTTGATGGGAACCGCCCCCCATAGAACGTAATTGCTAAAGTCGGTCTTTACTGCCGAACATATTAGTCATATTTATGTTCTGTCAAAAACTTCCTGGCTTCATTTATTGATCGAAACAGGCATCGTATGCATCCACCTCACTTTGAAACATGATACAGAAATGATGGGAAAGACACACAAGGAAAACAAGCATCTTTGGTATTTTTAAAAGAAACTGTATTTCCTTCCCTGGCCTGTGCCATTTTAGTCAGCAGAGATCCTGCATTCTGGGACCCCGCCCCAGTCATTTTGGGGGTGGCAACTGAGGTGTGTGTTTTGTGAAGTGGAGGAGAGGCTGTTACAAAGGAAAGGTGAAATGGACAGACTCCATTCTCAGACATCACTTTCAAAAAAGAGTAAACAAGGCAGTTCAAGATCAGAAAATTATTCCTTTCAAACCCCCTCCCCTTTTACATCCTAAGTGTATGCATCACCCATTTAAAGACACTGCACTGGATCCCTGTAAAGCAGTGGTTCTCAACCTTCCTAATGCCACGTCCCTTTAATGCAGTTCCTCATGTTGTGGTGACCCCCAACCATAAAATTAATTTCATTGCTACAGTTACAGTGTAAAGGATTGTGATGGTAAGTTTATGCAGCACCTTAGCTGGACCATAGTGCCAAGATAGGGACTCACGTGTTATTCTGGAAGTTTCTGTCCACATACTCCGCACAAGATTGCCAGTTAAGTCACCAGTGGTCACTGCAGGAAAGCAGAGCACCCTCCATAAAGTGGGGAGGGGGACCCCTGCAGTCCCTGAGGCAGGAATCAAACAAGATACGGACCTTCCTGAGCGGAGGGCACTGCCCCATGGACACTGAGCTGGGGCTTCAGTTCTCGGGACCTCCCTCCAGAGAGGCCCAGCTTATAGAGTGTGAATCTGCCAGCCGCTAATCATAGGGGCCAACTGCTTAAAACCCCTCTCTCTCCTCTACCCTCCCTTCCCCTCCCTTCCTCTTCTTCTTCTCTCTCTCTCTCCACACCCCCGCACTGATGCACTGATTCTGTTTGTCTGAGGAACTCTGCCTAACACGATACACAATAATTTTCCCCTTCAGATGCGTTGTCCACAAGAATTAGGCCAGAGTTTCAAATGTGCACTAAACTGTATTGCTGTCTGCGTAATTCCTCCATCATTCTAATCTACGGGCATCCTTGTGAGATCCCTCCTAACTTCAGTAACTCAGGGCTCTGCGCTTATTTTCTAAATCACCAGTCTCTCACCATATCACACACGATATCTCACGCTATCACGTCTCTGATGTAATCAGCCTTCCCCTGCGCACATCATAAACTACTCACCATCACTGAAAAAACGCATACTTCAATACAACTAATCTTTCAAGCTAAATTGCATTTCTCCCAATTTCAATTATTTTACTAAAATATATTATCCGGGAATTCCTTCCATTTTCCTTGCAAATATTATCAATTGAAGTATAGACGGCCATGGAATTGTATATTCATTCTTTAAAAACGGAGGTACAAAGAGGGTTAGCACTATTTCAGATAGTGTGCATTTTGTGTGTGCGTGTGTGTGTGTGTGTATTGATGTTTGCATAACACAGCTTTTCCACCAGGTACAAGGGGCAAATTTCTGTCTTAGGAATTCTATATTAATTTTTCTAAGGAGTTGGAAAAACAATTTATCTTTTTAAAATGAACTTGATGTTTATTTTGTCTTGCCACAACCACTGTTTATCACAGCCGCTCTGCGGGTTTGGAAGTTAAAACTCGGCGTTTCTTTCTTAAACTCATCGGTATGCTGCAGAGAGAAAGCATTACAGAGCCACAGCCGACCTGGACCCTTCTCATTTCCTTCCTGCCTTTTCTGCCACCCTAGGATGCATTAGCATCCACTCCAGCTCAGAAGAAATAGGAGCTAGAGCATAGCTCCAGTCTGTTGACTCTCCAGCTGGCCAGAGGACCAAAAACCTTTTCACACCTCAAAGATGAGTATGTTCAATTATCACCCTGGACCTAGCATTGCAATCTCTTTAATTTTTTTTTTCCCTCCAGGTTATAGTAACAGGCATATACGATGCAAAGAAAAGCATTCTCCGTGATATTTCTAAGAAATGGAACTTTTATTTTCATTTTTAAGAGCCTGCTTTTAATTATAAGCCTGTGAGATAATTGTGCTCTGCTGTAAGAAACATAACAAATCTATTGTTATTTAGCTAACAGCTACGCTGAGATTTTTCTCTGTATATGAAATGTTTCCACTTTCTATTCATTCAATTCCCTAATCAAAAGCTATTTTTGTCTTAGTCTGCCTTTCTTTCACACAGAGATGTCTTTTCAAGCTATAAGCATCATTTTCTCCTGGATGACTGCAGCTAAACATCTTGTTTAACCCTCAAATAAAATTTTTCACTTTTTGCTTATGTAAGTTCTTTAGGAAATGGATGCCATCTAATTACACTGACAGATAATCACTGAGTGTTTATTGGCACCTAAAGCAGCCCTGGATAGAGTGCAGATAAACTGGGGAGAAGTCTATAAGTGCTCTCACTGAATTAAGGGAAATACTGTGAACCTCTATAAAGAAGACACGTACTAAGAAGAATTCCTGCTGGCAGTGATAGGTGCCAAAGACCACTGTCAGCAATACAAAACAAGCCTGCTTGTGAAGAGGGTGAGGATTCTAATACCATGGCTCTATTCTCCGTCCCATAAGGGAAAAAATAGTCTAGACCAGCGGTTCACAACCTGTGGGTCGCGACCTCTTTGGGGGTCGAACGACCCTTTCACAGGGGTCGCCTAAGACCATTGGAAAATGCAGATATTTACATCACGATGCATCACAGTAGCAACATTTCATGGTTGGGGGTCACCACCACATGAGGAACTGTCTGCAAGGGTCGTGGCCTTGGGAAGGTTGAGAACCACTGGTCTAGACGATATGGAAAAATAAATAATGTACTGGGCGGTTTTGTTGTGTGTGTGTGTTTTAAATAAGCTACTATGTGCCAGACACAATAGCTCATTGCCATGTCTTAGAAACCTGGCCAAGCGAGTCCAAACACAACAGAAAAGGACAGGACAAAGCTTCGGGAACTTTGTAAGTTACTCGACACCCCAATTTTGCACCATGTTTCTTAGTAGCACTTAAAACAATTCCGTCCAACCAATAACTAAGTCAAGTTGTTATTGAATGTGTGTGCTCTGATGGAACATAGTCTCCACGGACACTTTATATCCCCAGGATGGAGCCAGGTGTTTTCTCAGGGGCTTGCTGTGGAAATGAGCAGCTGGGAGAGCAGGGCGGACATGGGTGAATTAAAAGGAACTAAGAAAACATGGTTCAGAACTTGAGCACGATTTAATGGGATGGGGAGTCTCAGAATAGTTTTGCAAATGCAGGAACTGAAATGTTTCTTCTATTTTCTATTTTTGTTTGTTCCATGTTCGCTTCTTTTCTTCTTATATGAGGTTCTCACAGTTGCTGTGCCCAATTATTACAGACCTGGCAGCCTAAAACCACAGAAACATGCTCTCTCCTGGACTGAAGGGGGCCGTCTGCAACCAGAGCGCCTCTATGCCTCGCCTCCGGAGCGCCTGGCGGCTGCCTCTCTCCGATCTCTGCCTCTGGCTTCACTCAACCTCCACTTACATGAGGCCCCGTGTCCAAGCGATGTTAATCGTCACTGGGGGACCTGTTTTCCAGTGATTTTTTTAAATTGTTCTATTTTATTTTATTGATTTTATTTTTTTTTTTAAATATACTTTATTGATCTTTTACAGAGAGGAAGGGAGAGGATAGAGAGTTAGAAACATCGATGAGAGACACACATCCATCAACTGCCTTCGGCACGCCCCCCACTGGGGATGTGCCCATAACCAAGATACATGCCCTTGGCGGGAATCGAACCTGGGACCCTTCAGTCCGCAGGCCGATGCTCTATCTATTGAGCCACACTGGTTTCGGCCACTTGCATTAGATTTAAGGGCTCCATGAAGAATCCCCACAAATCCAGATCCTAGACTCGATCCCATTGCGAAGACTTTTATCCGCGTAAGGAAACATTCACAGGCTCCAGGGAGCAGGACCTGAATCTCCGCTGGCGTCTCTAGCCCCCTCCTCGCCCTCCTGTGACTCATCATTACAAAGAAGCATCAGCTGAAGCTGCTAAACAGTCTGTCTCTGGACCGTGCAGCAGATCAGTCTCTGTGGGCAAATGCATTTCAGTGTCAATGAGGGAAGAGAGAGCTGGGAAAGTGCGGGCATTTTAATCACATTAAATGCAGTATGAAATTCCACATTTCCTTTTATTCCATTAATTGGAAAACAGTTACAATTTCGTGCCCATGTGAGTAATTATTCCTCCTGACTTCCCTTCAACTCACACCTTCTTGAAATGTCTCACTTGTGAAATGGTTTTCATTCCTGACTCTCTTTTGATTAACCTTCCACTGAAGAGAAGAACAGAGAAAGGGAACTGACCAAGGCAAATGTTTGACCTATTCATTGCCTAAATAAATCAAAATAGGAGACATCAGAAACCCCCAAAATGTGTTCTATCTGAAAAATAGAATCTTATATAATAAAACCCTAATATGCAAATCGACCAAAGGCAGAATGACGCGCACTGACCACCAGGGGGCAGACTCTCAATGCGGTCCGTGTGCTGCCACAGGGGGGTGCCGCTCAGCCAGAAGCGGGGCTCGCGGCAGGCGAGCACAGGGGCAGGGGTGGGAGCCTCTCCTGCCTCCTCGGTAGCACTAAGGTCACCTTGGGGGTGTCCGTCTGCCCATGGGGAGTGAGTGGGCTTAAGTCGGCAGGCGGACATCTCCCAGGGGATCCCAGACTGCAAGAGGGTGCAGGCTGGGCTGAGGGACCACCCCCAGTGCATGAATGTCGTGCCTGGGCCTCTAGTCTAGTATATAAAAAGTCTGTAGTTGTCACACCATCATGCTGGAATGACCAATCAGCAGCAGGCTGCATGCGTGGGGTGGGTGGGGCTGTGTGTATAGCGAGGCTCATGTGAGTGGGCAGGGACTTTATTCTGGAGGACTTGGCGGGAGCCATGGGCGGTTTTTGGTCCCGCCTCCCGCGACAGCTGTGAGGGCTGTGGGCTCGTTCTGGGTCCTGCCCAGTCGCAGGACTCTCGGTACCTCTGGCCCTGCATAAATTATTAAGTGGTCTTCCTGCTGAGACCAGTTTGGCTCTGTGGAAGAGTATTGGCTTGCAGACTGAAAGATCCCAGGTTTGATTACAGAAAGAGGCATGTACTTCGCTTGAGGACACATCTCCAGTGTGAGGCGTGCAGGAGGCGGCTGATTGATGTCTCTCTCTCATCGATGTTTCTGACTTTCTATCTCTCTCCCTTCCTCTCTGTAAAAAATCAATAAAATATATTTTTTAAAAAGTGCTCTTCCTTAGACAAGAGAGATAAAGAATTGAGAAACAGGAACTGCACTGGTTTACAAAAGGAGACAGAATACTGATGGCAACAGTATTACGGTCATTTTCATAAAAGGAACTGATCTCTAATAACATGTTGGTGCTCATTACTGGTAAACGCCACTCAGAGACCACAAGGAAGCACCCAGCGGGGGCTCTGGGAAGGCTGCTCGGGGAAGCCAGCTGCCACCAAAGGAGTCTGGATCCCCGAGATCCCAGCGAGCCCTGCGGCAGAGCCACGTTCAGAGAGAGATGCCTGCTCTAACCGGTGTGGCTCGGTGGATAGAGCGTTGGCCTGCAGACTGAAGGGTCCCAGGTTTGATTCTGATCAAGGGCATGAACCTTGGTTGCGGGCACAACCCCAGTGGGGAATGTGTAGGAGGCAGATGATCGATGTCTCTTTCTCATCGATGTTTCTAACTCTCTATCCCTCTTCCTTCCTCTCTGTAACAAATCAATAAAATATATTGAGAGAGAGAGAGAGAGAGAGAGAGAGAGAGAGAGAGAGAGAGAGAGAGAGATGGAGAGAGGGAGAGGGGTAGAGGTAGGTAGGTCTGACTTATCATAAAAAATGTTCAGCCACCAGCTTGGCAATGAACGAAAAAGCCTCAGCTGACCTCGCCCACCCACTGTTTACTGTCACCTCAGCAGGGACCCGGTGACAATCCTCCAGCGGAGCCCAGTTAACCCCAGAACTGTAAGAGATTGTAATACATCGCTGCTTCAAGTATTAAATTTTTGGGGCGGCTCATTGTATCGCAATAGGTAATTAGATAACATTCCCCTTTTCCAGGTTAAAATGTGACTCAAACTTTAAGTAAACTGCCCAACAGCACCTAAACAAATAGATAGTAATTGTGGGATTCAAGCCCACAATGTCCACTCTTCTGCCTCAATGTCCACTCTTCTTCCTGGAAAAGGAAAAAGAAAAAGAAGACCTCCTCCTTCTAGACCTAAAGCTTGTGATTGTTTCCTTTTTCTTCCTTGATTTGGAAGTGGAAGATCTGAGTGTCAATCAACACTCCCTGTTCTGCCAACTGCCCATCAGTCTGGAGCGGCTGAAGTACAGAAGACAATAGCGGGTGACATACTGCTGTAAAGTGTGAATGGGAAATGTGTTTAATTGAGTTTAAAATGATTCTCTTGGTATACCTCACAGCCACAAGACTTTCTGAAAATATAGATACAACAAATGAAGGTACTGAATATTATTTAAACACAAAACACACATTTTTATAATAGGGTATTCACTGTCTCCAATAAACATGAAGAATATCAATTGCTATTCTAGGAAGCATTGATAGCTGACTAGAGTGACAACGTACAGGGGATGTTAAACTACATGTGGTTGCCAAGCTCATGAAATAATGCAGAGGGGCAACCAAATGTCTACATCCAGTCCTTCTTGCTTATCTGTCACTTGCCAGTATCACTTGTCAATCGCCAGTCGATTGTGAGGGAATATCTCTTTCCCATCCTCCACTCTGCAAATTCCTTGTAAACATGAACCACTGTCTTCATTCTCATTCACCCCATGATGGTCCTGGGTTCCTTCTCATGCTTCCCGCACAGCAGGGGTAGTGGGGGAGGGCGAGGCATGGTCTCTCCATGTATTCCCTGCGAAGTGTAGGCCCGCACTCAGGCCTCAGTCCACATGGAGTTCCAGTGACGGAAAGAGACCACTGACCTGCTGTCGCCTCCATGGTGAAGCCAATGCTTACCATCACTTGCACATGCAATCACTGTATTTATTTATGTTTTCATGCACTGCCTGTGTATGTTCTGTTTCTATAATCAGATTACAAGTCCACTGGTGACAAAAACAACCTCAGACATCTGTAAATCCCCGGTATATCCGAACAGACTGCCCTGCATATGGCTGGTGAAAAACTGGCTGAGGGGAAAAGAATTACAACGCAATGTGTGCCGGCCTATCTCCTTCCCAGCTTAGGTAGGAATCGCACTGAATTAATTAAGTGCCCTCAAGTCCTTTCCCAGGACTTGTAGCTTATAAATAATACATGTTTAGTGGATTTAATTATGTGCCTCATCTTAAACACAAATGCATCCATGCCTGTGAACTATTGTTTTTTATTTTTATAAATGTATTACATGTGTACATATCTTTCCATTACCTCCCCACCCCACTCCCACACATGCCCTCAGCCACGCCCCCTACAGTGTCTAGTGTCCATTGGTTGTGCTTATAGGCCTGCACACAAGTCCTTCAGTTGATCTCTAATCTACCCCACGTCTCCCTAATCTTCCCACTGTAGTTTGACAGTCTTTTTGATGCTTTATTGCCTTTATATCTATCTTTTTGTTCATCAGGTTATGATGTTATTTATTATCCATAAATGAGTGAGACTATGTGGCATTTTTCTTTCACTGACTGGCTTATAGCACTTAGCATAAGGCTCTCCAGTTCCATCCAGGTTGCTGCAAATGGTAAGAACTCATTTTTATGGCAGCATAGAATTCCATTGTGTAGATGTGCCATGGTTTTCTGATTCACTCGTCTACTGATGGGCACCTGGGCTGTTTACAAATCTTAGATACTGTAAATTGTGCTGCTATGAACAAAGGGGTGCATAATCCTTTCTGATTGGTATTTCTGGTTTCTTAGGATATATTCCCAAGGGTAGGATTACTGAGTCAAATGGGAGTTATTTTTAGTTTTTGAGGAAACTCCATACTGTTCTCCGCAGTGGCTGCACCAGTCTGCATTCCCACCAGCAGTGCATGAGGGTTCCTTTTTCTCCGCATCCTCGCCAACACCTGTCGTTTGTTGATTTGTTGATGGCAGCCATTCTGACAGGGGTGAGATGGTATCTCACTGTCATTTTTTTTGCATGACTTTGAGCATGTTTTCATGTGTCTTTTGGCCTTCCTTATGTCTTCTTTCTAAAAGATTCTATTTAGGTCTGTTGCCCATTTTTTTTAATTGGGTCATTTATTTTCCTTTTATTAAATTGTGTACGTTCCCTGTAGATACTGGAGATTGAACCTTTATCAGTAATAACATTTGCAAATAAGTTATCCCATACAGTAGGCTTTCTTGTTGTTTTGTTGGTTTCTTTTGCTATGAAAAAGCTTATTATTTTGATGTAGTCCCATTTGTTTATTTTCTCTTTAGCTTCCATTGCCTTAGGAGCAATATCAGTGAACAAGTTCCTTCAGCATATGTCTGAGATTTTGGGGCCTGTGGATTCCACTAGTATTTTTATGGTTTCTCATCTTATATTTAAGTGCTATATACATTCTGAATTTATTTTTTGTGTATGGTGTAAGTTGGTGTTCTAGTTTCATTTTTTTGCATGTATCTGTCCAATTTTCCCAACACCATTTACTGAAGAGAGTGTCTTGACTCCATTATATGTTCATGACTCCTTTGTCAAATATTAATTGGGCATAGTGGGTTGGGTTCATATCTGGATTCTCTATTCTATTCCGTTGGTCTATATGTCTGTTATTGTGCCAGTACCAGGCTGTTTTGAGAAGAGTGGCTCTCCACCTCTCCTTTTTCACCTGTAGTCTGTGTGCATCCTTTTCTCTGAGTTGGGTTTCTTGTTGACAGCAGATATACAGTCATATTTTCTTATCCAATCCATTACCCTATGTCTTTTGATTGGGGCATTTAATCCATTTATATTTAAAGTTATTATTGATAGCTACTTATTTGTCACCAATTTTATTCTTTACCCCTGTGTGCTTTCTTCGCTATTTCTTTCTTTCCTTCCTTTCTTTCTTTTTCTTCCTTTTCTTTCTTTCTTTCTTTCTTTCTTCCTTGCTTTCTTTCTTTCTTTCTTTTTTTTTTTTTAACAGCAGACCCTTTAGCATTTCTTGCATAGCTGGTTTGATGGTAATAAATTCCCTTAGTCCTTTTTGTCTGTGAAGCTCCTGATTTCACCTTCCATTTTGACTGACAGCCTTGCTGGTTACAGTATTCTTGGATTCAGACCCTTCCTTTGTATATTTCATTCCATTCCCTTCTGGCCTGAAGGGTTTCTGTTGAGAAATCAGTTGCTAGCCTGATGGGGGTTCCTTTGTAGGTAAACTTTCTGTCTCTCTCTGGCCGCTTTTAAGATTCTTACTTTGTTGTTGATGTTTTCCAATTTAATTATAAGGTGCCTTGGCGTTGGTTTTGGGGGGTTCATTTTGCTTGGGGCTCTGTGAGCTTCTTAGATTTCTGTGCGTTTTTTCTTCCCTATATCACGGAAGTTTTCTGTCATTATTTCTTCAAACAGGTTTTCTATTCCTCTCTCTGTTTCCTCTCCTTCTAGTACTCCTATTATGCAGATGTTGTTTTGTTTTGTATTGTCCCAAAGTCCCTTAGGCTCTGCTCCTGCTTTTTTAATTTTTATTTCTAGAAGCTGCTCTACTTGGATATTTTTTCCTACCTTTTCTTCTAGCTCACTGATGCGGTCCTCTGCTTCTTTTAATCTACTCTTAGTGTTTTATATTGAGTTCTTTAAAGCAGTGATGTCATTTTTTATTTCTTCTTGGTTCTTCTTCATTTTCTCTTGATTCTTACTCCATTTGTCTTCCATTCTTTTTAGCCACCTTATGACCATTTCTGTGAATTCTTTGTCTGGAAGGTTGCTTGCTTCCATTTCATTGACTTATTTACTTTTCTGGTGATGCTGCTTTTCTTTCATTTGCAGGCTGTTTCTTTCTCTCCCTATGGTCTCTCTTCTCCAGGTGTCTGGTTACGTAGTTCTCTCTCTCCTTGGGCGCTGGCAGAGAGATGGCAGAGCCAACGGGAGCTGTGTGAGGAGAGTGTAGGGATGGGATTCTGGAGTTGGAGGGCAGCCACCATGGTGTTCTGTGCTGAGTCCCATTCCTATGAACTATTATTAGACATGTGTTAGATATATTATAATCTTACAATTTGATTGTTATAGTCTCTTCTATTTTCAGTTGTATTTGGTTTACCATTCTTGTTCATTTTGAAATTAGTTGAGACTGGGCAAAAATCTGTGACTTCATTTGTAAGTCTTCATAGCACTTAAGTACTAGTCTATGGTGATAACTACTCAATACGTGCAATTGATCAGTTGATTGACTACACATCTCTGTAAGCCTCAGTAAAAGCACATACATTTCACAAGCTAGCACATACCAACCAAGAAACATGTGCCTTTTCTCAGAAAAACTTGAAGTCTATAGATATTTAATATTTTTATGATGTTAGCTATGTTTCATAATGTTAAATGTCTATGGTTACCTGAATCCTTAGAAGAAAATAGAAGATTTTTAAACATTAGGTTTTATAAACATTAAAAACAGCCCCAGTTGGTATGACTGAGTTGGTTTGAGATTCATACCAAAAGGTTCGGCACATTATCTAGGTTGCAGTTTTGACCCCTGGTCAACACCCAGTTGGGGCATGTAAAGGAGGCAACAGATTGATGGTTCTCTCTTTCTCAGCCTCTTCCCTCTCTCTAAAATCAATATGCATGTCCTCAGGTGAGGATTAAAAGAAAAAAAATTTAAAAAATATATTTCTGAGAAATATATCATTTAACTCTGTTTAAGCCATGAGATATACTAAGCATTATTCTACCAAGTTTCCAAGCAATATATCTCAGAGAAATAAATGATAGTCCCAATAGTGTCCATAACTCTATCACATGTCCTGCTTACAGTATTTCTTTCTGCAAAAATAAAAAAAATAATGAAATACAAAGGTATAAAAAGAAATAAAGCAACAATAAAAATTAAATGTTAGTTCTCATTGTTTTGAAATATGGTAATGTAATGTAACGTTAGAATACTTCAGTTACATTAAAATCTAGTTAATCAAACCCCAATTATAAATACTACCCAAGAAAGCATATATTATTCTGGATAACTGATTTTGGCTGTTCTCCTCATGGTGAAAGTTCCAAGATAGCAGACTCTATGGCAGTCTAATCTTTTCTATCTGCCTAACATGGTGAATGTTTAACAAGACCTTGGTTATAGAATGTGTACTTTCTGTATGATATGGAATATCTTATTATCATGGTTATGCCTGATCCCTTTAAAATGGCCTTGCACATGCCCAGTGCACTGTTTGCACTGTCAGGGGGCCCTTATCTTTTCCGGTTTGTACTCCTGCAGTTGCTTACCGAGAGCTGATGTCAGGGTCTGTGATCACAATCATTCTAATGGCTCCTTCATCCACTACCAACATGACATTTCTCAACCAAAGCGATTCTTCTCTGCCACTGCCTGCCACTGATTGGTGTCCCTATACTGCCTTATTTGATTTATCATTCCACATAAATACCTGATTTTGCAAAAATAGGCCACTGTGTATATTTCTATTATTTTACTTATAGAAACCATTTAGACTTTATACCAGCCTGTCCAAGAGAAGGTATACTCACTCTGAATAATCATTCATTCCAATGGTTACATCTAAAAAGAAAGCAACATCCACTGAGCTATCAAAAAATTCGAGTATATTTTTGGGGACACCCTATATTTTCAACACTGGTTTTATTAGATTATGACAATGACAACAAAATATTTTATAAGTGAAACTAAATATAAGAATATTCTATTGTTTTCACCAGATTTCCTAAGTAAAGAGAAAATGTTCAAATATTTTCTGGTTTCAGAGTTTGTGTTTGCATCATGTGATAAAAGAGTACAATTCTCAGTGTCTATCAAAGAATGCCTCTGTGAATCTATGCGCTCCATAAATTCCTGACATTAATTTCATTCCCTTGTATTTTCCAAAATGCTGTGGCTAGGCTTTAGAAAGTTGTTATTGAATGCAGTGATAAATCAATACAGGAAACTCAATATTCTCCATTTTTTACATCAATCCAGGTTACCAGGCACAGGTAGTTAGGAGAAACCATGCAAAAACACAATAAAAAAAGACATGAAAACATGAGAGAAAAAGATGTGGACACTGCTGAATATGATCAAGGATCAAATTTGTTACAAAACAAACAACAAACAAAATCAATCATAATTTGATTTAAAGGTAGTAATTATTATCAAATAAATTTATTTATAAAACTAACTAAATCTAATCACATAATATAAGTCCTATAAGGTTTCACTGAAGTACACTTAGTAATTGTTCCACATCTTCTTATACTAGTATAATAAAAGGATAATATAAAAATTATCCCCTCGACCAGGAGTTTGAGCGGGAGTTTGACCAGGGGGCAGGGTCAGCAGGTCAACCACAGTGGCCAATTAGGGCAGGCTGGCCTGACCACACTTGTGCACAATTTTGTGCACCAGGCCTCTAGTAAACACATAAAATGATAAAATATTATTAATGTTTTCCAATATTCCATAACATAGGTCATAAAAAACAAACAAATCAAACTATTCTTTAGGAAGATGGTCGTATATTATATTTTAATTCTCACAATAAAAACTGAATGGCAGAGTTAAGCACTGATGTATTAAATCAAATCTATTAATTCTGACAGGCAAATACCATATAAGCATATAGTTTTTCCAAATATTATTTTTCTCAGCCAATATAAATTTTGCTATGAGAAAGTTCAGTACTGACTCATTTTTTTTAAGTTTTTGAAAGTTGGAAGTATTGAGTTTACCATATTTTAAATTGAAAAACATCTTTGATTGAGGCCTAAAAAAAGTACTCTATTTTTATTTTACCTAACTATATGTTTCCCAGGTTCATAAGCTCCTTTTTTCAACAGCACTTTGAAAACATTACTTCATTGGGAACATATGTGTCGTTTAAATATAGCATCAAAGTTGTGGGCTTTTTGTAGCTTATTTGCCATTTGAAATTAGCACTCTCCTTATAGTGATTGCTCTAAGAAGACTTTATTTAGATATATTAAATTTCAAAAATCTAAATTATAAATATATTATGTTATTATCTGCTACATCAAAGCCGTGCCTTTACTTTTCTCCCTGAAAATCTGCATGTTTCATGGCTTCACTGAATTAAATTTAAATTTCCCCTTTTCCCAAAGGGGAAACTAGATAAAGGCGATTGGTAGTACTTTTCTAAGGCACATCTTAGCTTGATATTAACAAAGCAAGAGTACTCAATCTCCGCCATGTTTGTCAAAACTTTGGAATTCTGCACTGGATTTTTTTTTTCTTTTAAATACACAAGTGATCCCACAGGCCTCCTGCTCAAATGGGTGCAATTCCTTCTAACTCTCTGAATGACACCTTTTGACAACGTGTCTTGCAATCTTTAATTTAATGGCAGGTTTATGATCGATAATGGTTAAGACTGTGCGGAGAGAAGGTTTACTGATTTCTTCCTGCTTGTCACCCGGAGCTCCTGTGAGTGGTTCTCTGTCTCTGTCACATCTGTCCGGTTAGAATATTCTAACTCTTCTCTTTCTCTGACTGATTCCGTGACAGGGATGACACAAAAATGACTGATTCAAATTCAGGTTAATTTTACTTGTATTTACCAACAGGTTGCTTTGCTCTTTAGATGGTTATTTAAACAACGAGCACCGAATTGGGCAAATATCTCAGTGATGCACACCAAAACCCACATAGAAACAAACACTACAAAAGTCACATTCCTTATAAAAAAAATTCATATTCCTGGAATAACCTGAATTGATAATTCCTTTAATTGTAGTGAAATTAAAGCTGCAGCAAAGAAAAGATGTCTAGTACAGTGGGAAAGAAAACAAATAGAATTAATATCAGTCCCCAGATTTTCTCCAATTGAGCTGTCATAAAGGTTGAAGTTGGAACACAACTTCTTTCTTGAGCCAATGAAATCCATGGACTATATAACCTCTTTTTGAAATTGAATTTGAGGCGTGAATAGATGAGATTATTTTCTATGAAAGTAATAATCAAGTTACCCATGAAAATTAAACATGCATATGCGCAGAGACAATTATTCATTCTTCTAGGCACTTATTTATTTTTCTAATTTACATTATATTCTGAAAAATGATGAATGTGACTTAAGTATTTTTTTTTAATCTTCTTGAAGTCAGTTCAGTTCACTTTTCACTTGCTATTAGTATTTGGGACTCTATTTTCTTAATGACCCCCCTTATTTCCTTAATGTTTCACCAACATGGCAAAAATATTTGTAATAATACAGTGGCACCTCGAGATACGAGTCCCTAACATACGAGATTTTTGAGATATGAGCCCTCAAGCGAGCAATTTTTGCTTTGAAATACGAGCAGCATTTACCTCGACTCGAGCGTCTCATAGTTTCCCACGCCTCAAGGTTATGGAACGAATTAAACTCATATCTTGAGGTACCACTGTATCAGCTAAACAATGAACATGTATGGGACATTACATAATACCCTTTATAATAAAAGCCTAATATGCTAAGTGTACAGTGGACGGTTCAACCAATCAAAGTGTAATATGCTAATGATATGCTAAGGCCACTCAACTGCTAGCTATGGCCACCAGGGGACAGACAGCTGACCGGTCAACTGGTCAATCAGCCGCTGTGATGTGCACTGACCACCAGGGGTAGACACTCGGATGGGTAGATCAGCTTGCTGCTGGGATCCGGCTGATTGGGACTGAGTGAGACAGGCCAGACATGCCCTAAAGCCCTCCCACAGTCCCCTACCTGGCTGGCCAACTTCCCACCTCCCCCCTGGCCCCGATCATGCACCGGGTGGGGTCCCTTGGCCTGGCCTGCACCCTCTTGCAATCCAGGACCCCTTGGGGGATGTCAGAGAGCCGATTTCGGCCCAATCTCACAGGCCAGGCCGACCCCCTGGTGCATCAATGTGTACACCAGGCCTCTAGTGTCTATATATTAGCAAATTAATTTCCTGTTTCTTTGTAATCTGTTAATGTGGCTACTGGAAAATTGAAAATGACATATAGGGCCACTCTACAGTTTCCATTCCACTCTATAGTTTCCACTCCACTCCGAATGGATACACAGATCATGAGTTCTGTTTACAATAACAGTCATCATTAATGATAACAGTGCTGAACGGAAAATCATAGTGGAGCAATCCGGAAATTACCCACATCCCATGAAAACACCTGCCAGCCTTTTAAGTTTGCCGTAAATGATGAGATCTCCTGAGGCTCCCGTTCCATTTTCCCGGGAACTCGGGGGACCTGCACTCATTACGGCTGTCAGAGCAGTGACAGGTGTAGTTACGGCACAGGAGGCTCCTTTACATCTCTATTTCCGTGTTCTCCGAACGAGGCATCGCCCCTTTCATCTGGAGACTGACCGTCAGTTAGCCTCAGGGCAGAAGCTTTATTTTATTTAACTTTTTGAAAGTCATCCTGAGCGGCAAAAACAGGAATATCTGTTTCCTTTAGCAGATATTCAGAAAATGTACCTACCCGTAACCAAAGTGAAAATTGAAATATAAAATATTCAGTACGAACAAAAAGTTTTTCACGAAAATAATCTTCAGATCTGAGATGTGATTTATAATCAACTTAGAAATATCACCGTTGTTCAAAATAAAAAGAGAAAGACATGCTGTGAATTGGCATTCAAAGTCTTCAAAAGTTCATCAGGCCTTCGGATTTACTTAAGGGCAGAGAGAGAAAGATGGTCCTTTGACATAATTTATTGTTTTTCTACTTCTGTCCACATGTAGTAGCTTCACTGAGCGGCTGGCCTAGAAATTGGGCTGCAGAGTACGCAGTTGTGGAAATTATTCTTCCTCTCTTCCTAATAAGCATGTAAAACCTTAGCAGGTTTGGCTGGGTGGAGAGTCGGCCTGCCTGGAAAAATATGATGATAAATTCTTGATAGAGATTTAATGGGACATACTAGGCATATCAATTTGCACCAAAAATTTGATGAGGCCTAACTATTGTTACAAATTCTCAGGGTAAACATAATCTCCGCCAACCAGTGCCAAATTCAAGACAGAAAATTGCTTGTATAGTTCCCATGTTCTGTTTGAGGCCAGGCTCTCAGTGTGCTGCTACATTGTGGACAGGAGTAGAAAAACAGTGAATTATGTTTGATCATTTATTTTAACTCGGTGTGTATCCTGGGATTTAGTTCTTCCTTCCAAATTCTGTATGGCAATCAATGTTTTTAAAGTAGATCCAGGCTGAAATCTTCAAAATCAGAAATGTCTGCCGGATGAAAGGAAAAGACCTGCCAGAACAAATGGGTCACCTGGAGTGAGCCAACTTCACGTCTCAGGTGGAAATTGATGTTGATGTTTCTTTGATCCCTGCTAAATAGACATAATGATTTCATTTGCCTCCATATTTTTAAAAAATATATTTTGTTGACTTTGTACAGAGAGGAAGGGAGAGAGATAGAAAGCTAGAAACATTGATGAGTGAGAGACATCGATCAGCTGCCTCCTGCACGCCCCTCACTGGGGATGTGCCCGCAACCAAGGTAACATGCACTTGACTGGAATCGAACCTGGGACCTTTCAGCCCGCATATCGACGCTCTATCCCCTGAGCCAAACCAGTTTCGGCTGTCTCCACATTTTAAACTCATGCTACTTCCTCAGTATTGACACGGTCATATGTTTATTCCGTCTGTAAAAGTTACTCCTTCATATCCAGATTCTCCTCCAGCTTGTCCATTCTTGTCTGTGCTTTTTTTATTTTTTTAAACAGAGATGAAGGGAGAGGGATAGAAAGTCAGAAACATCGATGAGAGAGAGACATCGATCAGCCGCCTCCTGCACACCCCACACTGGAGATGTGCCCGCAAGCAAGGTACATGCCCCCGACCGGAATCGAACCTGGGACCTTTCAGTCTGCAGGCTGACGATCTGTCCACTGAGCCAAACCGGTCTTGGCTTGTCTGTGCTTTTTAGTGACACAGTTGCTCAAAATCATAGCTTGCTACCTCCACAGCTGCAAGCCTGTAGGAATATCCAAATAACCTTTTCTTATTCCTTTCGCATGACCTTTCAGCAGAACTTGGAATGTTGACTACTCCTTTTGTTCAGGGCTACTAAGATATTCTTCTACATCTCTCTCTTATTTATTTTCTTTCTTAATTTCTCTTTTTCTTACATTCCTTATTTTTCCCCAACTACAGTCCTTGCTAGGTGTCCTACCAACCACTTCATCGGTTTAGTATCAGTTTGCTTCAGTGATCTATCTTTTGCTCTTTGGAATTTTCCTTTCCTCCTGAAATCCTTTCTGTCACACGGTTCCACACTTTCTTCTGTGGCTAATGCTGTTCACAGCACTTGGCACTCCTATCCAATGCCAACTACACTTTCAAACACATCTCTCACTCCATTACCCTGTAAGTCTGAGCTCTTTCCTCTCCGTATTTTAAGATTTTGAAATCTGATAAAATATACCAGTTTTGTTAGCCTTTGGCTCCAAATATAATACATTCACAATGCTAATGCCTAATAATGTTGGGTCTTTAAAAAAATTAAACAGAAAATGTATTTTCAAAATTAGTTTTACTTGAATAAGGTAAAGAAGATTTTAAGGGGTATCAATTAAAGTCATGCTTCAAAATTTGAAGCATCAAAGAGAATATTTTTTAACAAAAATTTCCACATTTCGCTTTGATTTCCACCAGCAGGAAGTAAAAAGAATAATAGATAATTTAAGCCTCGGGTTTCTATAGATCTTTTGGTGTCTACTTAGTACAGAGTCTGTCAATAAGATCTTCCTAACTTTCAATATTTTGATTCGGCTTCCCTGCAAATACAGATCTTCAGGATACACAGCAGTGAAGGCATCCACATGGTTCTTTTTTTTCCCCTTTGAGGAAAAACTCCCAAATGCTTTTACTTATTTTTATAATTATTTTGGATTATTTACCATCAATGTATCATGTTAAGTGCTTTTTTATTTTTTAAATATATTTTATTGATTTTTTACAGAGCGGAAGGGAGAGGGAGAGAGAGTAAGAAACGCCGATGAGAGAGAAACATTGATCAGCCGCCTCCTGCACGCCTCCCACTGAGGCAGGGGTGTGGAGGAGGAGCTGAGACCTGCCCCTGTGCCCACGGCAGCTTCGCAGCCCACAGTTCCTTTCCAGGTGCACTGGATCCCTCGTTGTCATATGACATCCTTAGGCTTACTGTCAACACCAGAAAATTGTAATTTCAACATAGAATCTGTACTTCATTTTGCCAAAATTTTTAGGAATTAGCATCATGTTACATTTTAATAGGAGCAGATAGCAATTAATATGACATAGTTGATTTGTAGTTCTGACAGGCAGGTTAATGGCCTAAAGAATTCTGTTGTCTTTATATGAATATTAACTGTGATAAAATAATCTTTTCAGACTGAGTTTAATATATGCTTAATTCACTAACAAACGTATGTACTTGCATAAAACAAATATTTTCAATTTTTTTTTTTTTTTAATCAGGGGAGTAGCTGAAAACTTCCAGCAGATATGCTATCTTTATCCGAAATTTGCATTTTTTTCGTCATATAGGTCTCTAGACACATTGACAATTTTCCTAATCAGGGCATATAGAGACCACGTCCTTCTTTTAAAATATGCTCAGTAGTTTATTGCAAGGGAGTAGCATAACTTATTTTTTACTTCCCTTAACATGACCATTTATTTTTTCTAAATTTTTAGTACTTTTTATTTTATTATTTTTATTACTATAAGAAAGGTTTGAGTGAACAATACAGTTAGTGCAATTATTCCTTTGGGGAAGAAATGTTGGACTTTAATATACTTGGTAATTTTGGTAAAATTATTCATAAAATAGAGGCCTGGTACATGAAATTCGTGCACGGGGTGTTCTTCAGCTCAGCCTGCACCCTCTCCAATCTGGGGCCCCTCAAGGAATGTCCGACTGTCCGTTTAGGCCTCATCCCACTGGGCCTAAATGTGCAGTCAGACATCCCTCTCACAAACCAGAACTGCTGCCTCCCGACTGCTCACCTGCCTGCCTTCCTGATTGCTCCTAAACGATTCTGCCTGCCAGCCTAATCACCCCCTAACCACTCTCCTGCCAGCCTGATTGATGCATAACTTCCCTCCCCTGCGGGCCTGATCACCCACAGCTGCCCTCCCTTGTAGGCTTGGTCCCTGCCAACTGCCCTCCCCTGTTGGCCATCTTGTAGTGGCATCTTGTGTACACATGGGGACAGTCATCTTAATGTTTTATCGATAGAATAGAGGCCTGGTACATGGGTGGGGGTCAGTTGGTTTGCACTGAAGGGTGTCCCGGATCAGGGTGGGGGTTCCCTTGGGGAGTGGGGCAGCCTGGGCGAGGGGCCTTTGGTGATTTGCAGGTCGACTATGCCCCCCGGAAACCCAAAGGGAGGCCTTGGTATCTGGGATTTATTTATTTTTTACAATTGAAACTTAGTAGCCCGGAGCGGAGTTAAGCCTCCTGCTTGCTCCACGGAGGCAGCCATTTCTGTTGGGATTTATTTGTCTTCTATAATTGAAATTTTGTAGCCTTAAGTGGAGGCCTGGGTCAACCAGGGTGTGTGGAAAGCTTGACTTCCTCCATCACCAGGGCAACCCAAGCCTCCCTCCTGTTTTCTCTGTGGCCATAGCCATCTTGGTTGGGTTAATTTGCATACCTACTCCTGATTGGCTGGTGGGCATGGCTTGAATCTGGCTTGTGGGTGTAGTGGAGATATTATCAATTTGCATATTTGATCTCTGAAAGGGTTTTGATAATTGTACCCACATAAATAACAATTGTGAATGGCTGTTTTTCATCTCTTTATCCCTTTCCTAAACTAATAGAAAATAAGGAATAACTACTTTATCTTTAATTTAAGATAACATATATATATATATATATATATATATATATGTATATATTTTGTCAGTTGAGCTTTATTTATCAGTTTGTGTTTCATCTTTATGGAAGAGAAAGACTATTTTTCTTAAAGCAAATTTTCTGGAAATATTCAAGATGGAATTCGTGTACATACAAGGGTCATGCGGGTGACGGAACACCGCAGTACAGCTTCACCTTGCATCACGGGATCCAAAAGGCACCTCTGAGGAGGGGGTGTCAAGCTGGGGAAGCGAGGGACACAGGACTTCCCCCAACTTCTTTAAAAAGGGGCGTCACCGGGAGGAAAGAAGGAAAGGAGGAACGAGTTCTGCGCGGAGCCTGCAGAAAGTTCACTTTGTACATTAGGTGCTTGTACCCGGAGAATTACTAAAGTCGAGATTAAAAACGCCTTTCATGTTACTGCATGAAGTGCAGATTAAAGGAAGGCCGTCTCATTTTCATACTGACGGTCTGGGGGAGAGGAAGACTTGCAAACCGGTGCTTTTGAGAAGATCTGAGCCGTCAGTTTTCCGGCTTCCAGGCATCACAGCCCCCAGGGCATGCGAAAGGGGCTCCCCCAGGAGCCGGCAGCGCCAGGGCTGAAAGGGCGGGGGGTCCCTGCAGGCGATGCTGGCTGAGCTTCCCAACAGGCCCTGGGGCCCCACGCTCTGTGCTCCGAGGGGCCTCATCAGCCCGGCATGTTACCCAATGACAGGCCCATGCGGCTGCTTTCACCCTCCGGCCGGGATGGGGAAGGGAGACAGTCTCTGCACATCCCTGCAATCCCAGCCACCCTCTCTGTAAAGCCCCGACACACATGCAACACGTATGTAAGGAAACTGTTTGCTTAGACTGCTAACGGAGGCCAGGGCAGTGGTGTTTTCCAAATGTCAGCTCAGCTTAAAGACGGTGCTCACAACATCTGGGGGCTGTTTTCAAATGACGCTTTCAGAGCGATGTCTCCTCTGAGACCGCCCGCTTTCATTTCTAGAAGGCAAGGGGAGGCCTGCATGAGAGAGACAGTCATGTTTAGATGCGGGAATAAAAAAGTAAATAAGTAAAAGAACTTCCAGTGCCATGATGCAAATGAGAAAAATTTCCAGAAGTTGCTTTTTTTCATAAATGCTCTTATCACCGTAGCAGCTTGATAAGAGCTGTCAGAATAGTTAGCATCACAACTAGCTGTTAATATTAATATTAATATTAGTATTAGGAAGAAGGCAGAAGGGAAGGCAGAAACTGTAGGTCATCAGCATCACCAGGAAGCTACAGTGACACCCTCCCCAGGGAGACCCAGCCCGTTCCCGGAGGTCACTGGGGGAAGGAGCAGCCAAGGGGGAGGTGGGGGAAGGCGCAGTGAAGTCAGGGTGACATCGGGGTGCTGGCCTGTCAGCCTCACCCAGAACAAAGACCATTGGCGAGGAAGGTGAACCCAAATGCAAGCCCGGGAAAACATGGGAAGACAAAATCATAGACAAAGAAATTCTCTCTCTCCCATCCCAACTGCTTCCTTCGCGTGTCCTGTGACCTGCACTAGCCTGTCCCACGTGGCACACGCCATGTGGACACTCCAGGCCATGAGCTGGGGACACTCGCCAGGAACTCTGGGAAATGGCAGGGAGTTTAGCCCCGCTGAGGACAAAATGGGACCTTGGGAACTCAGCGGTTCAGTTCCACAGAGGAAACGCTTTTCGGGTACCTCACGTTCCCATGGGGGCTCTGGATTTCCTGTTCCCGCAGCACCCCAAGAGGCCATGTGCTCCAGCAACTGTTGGGCACATGCAGGTCACCCCACTGATACAAAGCGCACAGGTGGTGCAGACCTGACACTTTTTCAACATGCAATATAATATGTATTTCTCTGTGTTTTTTATTTTTTTTAAATATATTTTATTGATTTTTTACAGAGAGGAAAGGAGAGTGATAGAGAGCCAGAAACATTAATGAGAGAAATATCGATCAGCCGCCTCTTGCACACTCCCTACTGGGGATGTGCCTGCAACCAAGGTACATGCCCTTGACCGGAATCGAACCTGGGATCCTTCAGTCCGCAGGCTAACGCTCTCTCAACTGAGCCAAACCGGTTTTGGCTCTGTGTTTTTTTAACCTGAAGATTTAGATAAGAAATTAAATACTAAAAGTAGGTTTTGATGCTTTAACCACCTAATGTATGATTATTATCTGAATAATCAGATAGCCTAGAATAAAGTAAAAATTGATTTGACTAACTGAATAAGAGACATGAACAAGTAAACCTTCAGGAGAATGAGAGTTTATTCTACAGAAATTCCTATCACTCAGCATTTGGCAGATATTAAATAATCAGGAAAAAGACAACACCCTCATAATATCATAGGGAAAGTGTTGTATAGATTTCTGCATTGAAATTGGAATTATAATTGGAAATGGGAACCATGATGACTCACAGGATAAACCACTAACAGAGATATTCCCAAGGTGAAAAAGCAAACAGAAATAAAACAAGGAAGAAGGAACGTGGCTAAAGATAAATTAATCTGGTTTCAAGTTACAGGCTTTTGTGAACTTAATAAATTGTTACCGGAGGCACTAATGAGGAGGTTTTACAGTTCTTCGGAGGGAAATTTATTCAAAAGATACAGAGACCGTCTCCCTTAATCTCTGCTTCTGTTATTGTTTCAAACGTAGCCATTTGTATGACAAACTTACATATTATTTTTTAAGAAAATTCTGACAAACTTCTGGTAAACAGATGTTCCAAAGCCATATGATTCTGATCAGTAATCTAAATACATGGTTTTGTTTCAGTTTTATAAGGAATAAACAAACTTCATATGTAATTTATCCTTATTTTATAAAAATAGAATAATCTAATTTAATACTAACACCCAGTAAAGGCATTTAGCAGTCTGCTATCACAGGTTGTATAAATT
This sequence comes from Lasiurus borealis, assembly GCA_004026805.1. Lineage (NCBI taxonomy): Eukaryota > Metazoa > Chordata > Mammalia > Chiroptera > Vespertilionidae > Lasiurus > Lasiurus borealis. The sequence continues at coordinate 798 of PVJN01004120.1, read as the reverse complement.
CTGTGATTCGTTTTGTCACAGAGTGTTCTGTTGTCCGGGACGAGTGACAGAACGACAGAACGTCGCAGAAACTATGCTACTCCTCTCTGCTGGACGCTGAGGCAGAAGCCCTCCACTGCAGTTTACTAATTAACAGCATCTGTTATGAAGTTATACTTCCCGGCTCCGCCACTCCCTATGTGGCTATTGTTACCTACGTTTTTCCAATTACGTAAACAACCCTACATAATAAAAGGCTAATATGCAAATAGACCAAATGGAGGAACAACAGGTCACTATGACATGCGCTGACCATAAGGGGGCAGATGCTCAACACAGGAGCCGCCCCCTGGTGGTCAGAACACTCCCTCACGAGCCAGGCTCATGGCTGGCGAGCAGGATGTCGGTGGCGGGTACCTATCCCACCTCTGGGGCAGCACTAAGGATGTCTAATGCCACTCAGGCCGCTCCCACACCCCCCAAAGGCTCCCAGGCTGCAAGAGGGCGCAGGCCGTGCTGAGGGTATACTCCCTCCCTGGGCACAAACTTTGTACACTGCTCCTCTAGTTTTTGTATAACTGGCATTGACTTTTTGGCCCTTGTGTTTTTTGTTTTTAAATATATATTTTACTAGTGGCCAATGTATGAAATTTGTGCACAGGGTGGAGGATGTTTCCCTCAACCCAGCCTGTACTCTCTTGAATCTGGGAACCCTCGGGGGATGTCCGACTGCCTGTTTAGGCCCAATCCTAGTGAGATCAAGCCTACACCAGGATCAGGTCGAAATGGGCAGTTGGACATCCCTCTCACAATCCAGGA